>JAPQWV010002291.1:0-59375 GCA_027422505.1 Craterostigma plantagineum | reverse complement strand
AACAAGATCCAGGCATTAATGAAGCTATGGCGCCAATCATTCTTGTTCTCATCTAAGGTATCCTGTGAAGATCTAATCCCCCAAACACCTTAGGAGACTATTAAATGAAAGATCTTTCCCACGAGCAAGCCTACTCATACATTGCTCGTGCTGAAATTCAACTTCCCTGTAGTTTCAACCTAAATCGTTTCCTAGATCTCCGCGTAAGAAGACAAATGCCAAAAAGGCCAAGTCTTCTAGAAAGGGCAAACCCAAATCAACTTAGTTGACAAGTTAGACGACGTAGATCGAATAATTACTTACCATCGAGAATTCTAAGTAAAATTTTATGCTGCGAGCGAAACATTAACGAGTGGATTAGTTAAAAGATGCAATTTAATCCGAGCGCAAACTTACTATAGCAAATTCAATTTTCATTTATTTCGATCGCAAATTTTAGCGGCGACAAAATTCAATTTTTTTGACTCTAACTTTCTTGATCGTAGAAACGCAGCAATGATTTTGTTCGATTGTTAATTTTCTCAGTGATTGACTTAGTCTTTCGATCGACAAATCTCGCAGCGAAAGCCTCACTTAGGATCGAAAATTATTCATCGCTCGACAAATTTCAAACGAAAAATTTTATTCACTTGAGAAAAAATTTTCGATAGTAAGTTTACCTGAAGAAATTTTTCTCGATCGTAAATTTACGGGAAATTTCTCGATCGTAAAATTGTCGGCTACAGTACCACGCTTAACACTTCAACACTTCGAAAAGTTTTTTCTTAAGTCTCTATCACCGTAGCGAATCTAGCGAACAAATTTTTCGATCGCAAAATAGAACGGAGCCTTGAATTCAAACTAAGCACTTGGGAAATTAAAATTGATATCTCAATTCTCGAGCGTAAAATGTCACGGCGTGAACAATAGGTTTCTCGCGCTAAACACTTAGAATATTTTCGACGGAAACTTTATATGCCTTATGTGTGAATGTCGAAATTTCATCATGTCTTTAATATTCACTTCGTATAACCTATGTACAACATACATATTTAATTCCAAATTTTATCAAACTTACTATGACTCGTTACACTATTATGGTTTGATAAAATCAATTTCGACTAAACTTAAATTTTGAACTAATGTTTGTTTCCCTTTCAAATGGCTAACTATCCAGCATATGACCACATCTATGACCACAACTTGTACCTCAGTGTAGCGGACACCAATTTTCAACTCGAACTGACCACCTTCCGGTGCCCGAACGAGATCACGTGTCATACTACAAGGCCATCCCCTTTGGCACGCACTCACGGTGACAACATCAGTGCCAATGGTCTACCTCCAACAGTTCGGGGGCGCATCAAGGGTCACGTAGTTGACGCCACCTACCGATTCACCACAGTGATTGGGACGAGGCACATCAGCTTCAGCAAGGATGATTTTGGCCTCGTCTTGGACCTTCGATCCTTTGCCAAGGGATACAGTCACGGTGGATCTGCCTTGGCATCGTGCACCAGGTCGACCAATATCTTTCAACGAGTAGTGGGACACACTTTTCAGTATCGACGAGGCAGCATAAGTGGAACTCACATTGGAGTTCCTCGCCGCCTTCTCATTCGATGAGCACGACTACAGTAGGGTTGTCCGTTTCCGTGCATTCAATAAAGAGCATGTGGTCAGTCTCGATAATTTATGTAGAGCTCTCGGTCTCAAAGTCCCAAGCTATGAACATGGCGAACCGACGCCACCGATCATTACAAGTTCAGCTCGATCGGACGGACGTGCGGAATGAAATATGATACGCCCCCATCTTTTAGGTCAGGCGGAAGCAGATTATAAAAGTATCCAATCAAAGGCTTCATCACTAATGATGCTGGGTCTACCATACATCCATCGGTTTGCACCACATCCGTCACTGCATTAGGCTATTCACACGGCATGGTCATATTATGGATCTCTTTTACCTCCAGCGCATACGCAATGGACACAAGGTACATCTCGGACTAGCTATGGCCCACGGACTCCGGCAGCAGTCCGAGGGACGCGAGAAAGAAAGATCACGGTGGGACCATTTATCACTAAACTGGTGAAAGGATTGGGTTATTGGCCAGACGATGAGCCAAACATGATAATATTTAACGGGTGGAAGAACTGGACGCTGCGACACTTCACATGATGCAGATGATTGAAAAGCTACCTGGGTGGAAAAAGGAGAACTATTTGTATCGATGGCACGAGGACTATCGCGCATACACCGATATCCCGTTGCCCCTTGCCATGGAAGGCCCACTCCCCATCCAATTCGACGACAGCGCTGGTAGTCATACTGATTTTGCCGGCCCAACCACGTTTAATCGTAGAGATTTTTCTGGTGTCACCTCTTACGTCGACGACCGTGTCGCTGCCCTCGCGAAGAACTAGCCCAACAGCGAGCCGCAGATCGGAGGAGAATGCAGATGCCCATCACCGACACGAGGAGGCCGAACGGAAACTCCAAAAGTGGATGGATCGTCAGGAAAAAGTGTTAAAGAAAGTCCAAGATACCATGAAGTTGCTTGCGGAGTCCCGCAAGCTGGTTGATCTAGGCGATGAGCCATCGTCCCCCGAGGATGACTCCTAGCATCCCCGCCGGACCCTATTTTAGTAGTTTCTTTTGTAGACTTGATGCTTTGATATTCTTACTATCTGTTTCTCGACTTTTTTTTTAACGTCCTTTGGTTAAATTGTCGGCTTACAGGGCAAACATCGTCAAGTATTCAAAGTTTGCACGCAACATATTATTTGGAATCAACCACCCAATCACAACTTCAAGTGTGGGGAGGAGGACTTACCATTCATGCTTCAACCTCGTCACACTTCGATATCATGCTCACCTCGTATAATCAGGGGAGCTCCCGCTTTTCAATAATTTTCCACCTTTTGTGCTTATAATTTTTCGTGGGGACAACGTTATTCTCAAGTGTGGCGAGGGGGGATTTTGCATGAACAGATTTTTCTGTTTCAAATGTGCGTGATCCGTTGAGAAAATGCATGTTCTTTAATGTTTGGCATGATCAGTTGTTCATTATCTTAAAAATGGATTGCATGCTAGGGAATTATGTGAGTAGTTAGGGGATGCACAATGATTGATTTCTTATACATGAACGAGTTTGGTGATGCTATGAAAGATTGTATGCATGATCCACTTTGTGAGATTTTTGAGTTGTATAGCTTTTTGCTCACTTCTTTGGTTGTGTAAAGTGCATAGTTAAATTCTCTCTTAAACTTTCTGTGGTGCATGTTGAAAATTATTAAGGTGAGACTGCGTGAAAATGAGGAAGGCATTAGGAGATAAGTCCATAGCCAAAGTTTCTGACCACGTCTGATCACCGTAGTTAGCCACTTTGAGCCTGAGCCTTTTTATTTGAGACAACCCTGGGAATCATAAGCCGCTGACCTGAGAAGCTTTCAGATATCATCTTACTCGATTAATAGATAAAGTGGAGGTTGCGTGCCAATGTCGAAAAGCGTAGCCCGACCGTTGTTTAATATATATATATATATATACCTTTAGATATCTGGCGTTAAGAACTCCTCCATCAATAATCTCTCACCCGCAAAGGGACTGAGATAAGAGTGGCTTAGCGACAGGAGAGGAGCTTAGATACGTGGAAGATGTTAAGAACCCTTCCTTCGATAATCTCTCATGCTAAAAAAAGTTAGAGAGAAGAAGGGCTTAGCATAGGTTTATGAAAAAAAAATAAAGAAAAAAATCCCGGACAGCAAGAGTAACCACGACATATGCGGCGCGCTATCAAACAATGGCATGACACCGACATGTCTGCTTTGATATTTTTCGATCGAAGTTTACCCTCCAATATAGTCAGTTGAGCCCTACTATAACCCCAAAAAGACCTTTTGATTCACGCCTTGTCACCGAGAGTAGTAGATGTATGATCCACTTGCGATAGTAGGGACTAGACTATTGCATGAACTGAGGGAATTCACCGACATTTAGCCTACACCCCAAGTTATTCGAATGAATTCCTGCATAGTACGGATCTGATTAATATTGATAAAGAAGTTCATGTTGTTTCGAGGTAGTCATTTGTCATGTTTCGATTTTCTTCATTAATTCTGTTTCATGTTTTTTTATTTTGAACGATGATGTCCAAAGGACATGTATTACATGTTTTGATTTGTTAGTCTAAATTGCGTGAGGAAAAGCAAAAGCTCAAGTGTGGGAGGTTTGATAAACGCATTTCATTCGTTTATCTCCATCATTTTCATGTTGAATGTTTGGTTTATGTGAGTTGTCTCGTGGATTTATTCATAATTTTTACATATTATTATGTCAGAGATACATGAGGCGACATTTGGGACGAACTGCGTAAACATAGAGCAGAAATCAACATTTCCCATCAACACAGCCTGACACACGGCCATGTTTGTCAGAGAAAGGAAAAATAAACTTGCTGCCCTTCAACACGGCTTGACACATGGCCATGTTTGTCAGCATAAAGGAAAACCATTGTTGCGGCCGTTCAACATGGCCTGATACATGGCCGTGTTGGTCAACAGTGTTGGGCCTTAAACCTAAGCCCGAATGATTCATGTCCATGTTTGAAGCCATGTTCACCCTATGTTATACTTAAGCTGCAATTTGAAGGCCCCAAGAGCATCTAAGCTGCCACAACTCGGTTGAAGCTCTAGGTGCTAAAGTGAAGATTTGAAGCTCACTTACACCGGAGAATCGAACAAAGTACGAGGGATAAGCTTGAGCTCGTTAAATAGGGAAGAATCTATGTATTTCTCTGCTTTGTTTCGTACACATTTCGTGGCTTCTTCCTTCATTATGACTAGCTAATCATTTGTGTGTTTGGGATGAGAAGAACGCTAGATAACGCCGTAGTTTGGACGTAAAATACTCGTGAACACATGATATGGCTTTGTATCGTTTATGACAGCTTTTATTCGATTCAATATGTCTATGTATTGTTTTGAGAATCACATTTGGCATGTCTATGTGTTGGTGTGACGTTTAGTAGACCGTTGAGGGCGAAAGCTAAATAACGGTTCATACTTTCGTAAACGTTAGGCGTCGACTATAGGGCCAAAGCAATAGTCGACCCTCACCACTATTATATATTCTCGTGACCATTTAGGGCGAAATCTAAGCTGGAAACGAGTAGGAATTATCGTGACATAGCCATTAATCATGTGGTAATGGTAGTTACGACTTCATCGACGATATCTCGCGGGATTCGAAATCCCAAGCACATTCATTTTATTCAAAGTTACTCTTAAATCTTTAGTTATGTTTTGATCATTTTGCTGTTTCAGTTTAAGTTGTTGTGACTTAGTGCAAATATAAAAATCTCAATCATTGTTAGGCTAGATATTGAATTGATAGGTTATTACTAGTAATCAAGATTATTCATCGTGTTCGATACTCGGATACTCGCTCTAGCTATTTTACAAATGATAGGTACACTGCCTATCGCGCGTGGTGATAGTTATAACATATTCATTTTTGACGTACTTGCACGAACATTTATTTAAAAACGTACAACCTTGCGATCAGAAAGTATTTTCTCTCACTACACAAAATTCTCTCTAGCGTTCTTCAATTGAGTTTTTCGATCGAACCTTAATGTCAATCATTCTAGTCGAGTTACTTAGTATTGAAGTCTAGGATCATAGGAGTTGATAATCAAGGACCTAACATTGTTCATGCTGAATCCGCCTATACTTCTGGTGATGATAATGACAATACCCATTTGGAGCCTGCAGATTTCTAATTGCTTTGCTATGATTTTATTTACATGTTCTATCATATGTTTACTATTGTGTGTTTTCTTATTGTGTGTTTTATATGTCACATTGTTTAAGTCATTTGCATGTTTGTAATGCATTGCTTTGTTATCAATAATATATGTTGATGATTATTTGTGCTTGTCACTAAGAATATACATACGATGGATACAAGCATGTGCAACGGAGAATTGTCTTGCAGACTGTGAACCGACTCATGCGATTCTGAAAAATAAGAAATATTTTGATAATCTTGACATGAAGAAGTCAAGTGTTATAACTATATCGGGTAGCCCAAGTATAATTGAAGGCCGGAAGAGCTAATATTTCATTTCCTCGAGGAACAAGTCTATAATTGAGAATGCGTTATATTCTCCTAAGTCTCAAAGAAATTTATGAAGCTTTAAAGCTATTAGAAATAGCAGATATCATGTGAGACTACACAAAAAGAAAAGATCGAATATTTGCACACAAGAAAGGCGATTTCGAATGATAAAAGGATTATAGAAATATTGCCATCTTTTGATTCTAGACAATAATACACATATCTGAACAGTTGAATCATATTCTGTTACAAACCAGAAGTTTGCCGATAACAGTATATTTAATATTTGGCATGACTGGTTGGGCCATCCCAGTTCATTATGATGCGAAAGATAATTGGAACACGTGGGCTTTTGATAAAGAACCAGACGATTCTTCAATCTAATGAATTATCTTGTGTCGCTTGCTCTAAAGAGAAGTTAATTATTCGGCCATCACCAATGAAAGTAAAGAATGAACCTATTGTAGTTTTTGGAACGCATACATGGTGATTTTTGTGGGCCGATACACCCATTATGTGGGCCATTTAAATATTTTATGGTATTAATTGATGCTCAAGTAGATGGTCACATGTATGTTTATTATCTACGAGGAACGTGGCATTTGCGAGGTTACTTGCTCAGTTGATTCGATTAAGAGCACGCTTTCCAGATTATCTGATAAAGAAAATACGCCTTGATAATGCTGGCAAGTTTAGGTCCAAGGAATTTAATGATATTATATGTCAATCGGTATTTATGTTGAGCATCATGTGCCACATGTTCATGCGCAAACAGCCTTGCAGAATCGTGGATTGAACGTCTGTAATTAATTGCAAGGCCATTATTGATGAAGTCGAAGCTTCCGCCGTCTTGTTGGGGACATGTTATATTAAATGCAGCGACATAATTCGCATTAATCCAACAAGTTATCATGACATCTCCCGTTACAAATGGTTTATGGTCAGAACCAGATATTTCTCATCTATGAATTTTGGATGTGCGGAATATATTCCAATTGCGACACCACAACACACAAAGATGGGACATCAATGGAGGTTGATAATATATGTCGGATTTGAATCTCTATCGATAATAAAATATTTAGAACATTTAACAGGAGATTTATTTACGGCTAGATTGCCTATTGTCATTTCGATGAATCATATTTTCGACATTAGGGGGACAAAAGAAACGCTGGAAAAGAATATTAATTGGAATGAATTATCGTTAAATCATTATGATCCTCGAACGAAAGAATGTGAACAGAACTTCAAAAGTTAATTCATTTACAAAACTTAGCTAATCAACTGCCAGATAGTTTCACTGACCTTAATAGGGTGACTAAGTCACATATACCAGCTGCTAATGCCCCATTGATGTTTTGGTAGAACATACAAAGAAGGATATCGAGCCTAAGCCACAACTTAAGCGTGGTAGACCATCGGGTTCCAAAGATAAAAATCCTCGAAAAAAGAAAAGGAGCAAATAATAAGAATGGTCCAATCGATGATTTATCGACTAAAGAAGAGTCGAGGGGCATACATGATTGATGAGAATAAAACTCAGGTACCTGAAAATTCTGAAATTTTTGAAAATAAAGATAATGAGAGATCTTGATAAACTATGCCCGGAATGGAATTAAATGGAACAGAGACGAAGTCAACGTCGACATCTATTCTTATTTAACGTAGCGCTACATGAATGAACGAGATTAATGAGAATGAGGATCAGGTCTGTACAAGAATGCAGCCAAGGAAATGATTGACCAAAATGGAAGGATGCAAGCGAGGCCGAATTAAAGTCACTTGAGAAACGAAAAGTTTTTGGACCTGTAGTCCGCATACCAGAAAATATAAAGCAAGTTGGATATAAATGGGTTTTCGTTAGAAAGAAAAACGAAAACGGTGAATTTATGATATACAAAGCACAACTCGTTGCACAAGGTTTTTCGCAAAGACCTGGTGTTGATTATGCGGAGACGTATTCTCTTGTGGTGGACGCAACTACTTTTCGTTATATAATTAGTTGGCAGTAGGTAAAGGACTCGATATGCGTCTTATGGATGTTGCCACTGTTTATTATATGGATCGCTTGACAGTGATATATAGATATGAAGCTTCCCAGGGGATTCAAATTACCTGAAAATTCATGGCCACGAAATGAGTACTCAATTAAACTTAATAAATTGCTTTATGGATTAAAGCAATCAGACGTATGTGGTATAATCGCCAAAGGGAATTTTTAGTGAAAGGAGAGTATAAAATGATCAAATTTGTCCTTGTATATTCATGAAAAGATCTAAACATGAGTTTGTCATTATAGCAGTTTATGTTGATGACATCAACATAATAGGAGCTCCTGAAGAGTTATCGAAAGCTGTTAATTATTTGAAAAGGGAGTTCAAAATACGGAAAAAACAAAATTTTGTCTCGCACTGCAAATTGCATAATTCAAGAAGGGGATAGTTGTACATCAAGAAACTTATACGAGAAAGGTATTGAAAAGGTTTTAACTAGACAAATTTCAACCATTGGATATTCCGATGATTGTCCGACCGTTAGACGTGAATAAAGATCCGTTCTGACCACATCAAAATGATGAAGAGCTACTTGGTCCTGAAGTACCATATCTCAGTGCTATTGGAGCGCTAATGTATCTTACGAGTCATACACGACCTGATATAGCATTTGCTGTAAACTTATTGGCAAGATACAGTTCTTCACCGACTCGTAGACTTGGAACGGAGTTAAACGAATAATTCGATACCTTCAAGGAACAACTGATATGAGATTGTTCTACTCTAATGAGATGAAAGCAGATTTAGTTGGGTATGCGGATGCTGGATTCTTATCCGATCCACATAATGCTAGATCACAAACTGGTTCTTTATTTACCTATGGCGGAACTTCCATTTCATGGCGATCAGTTAAACAAAGTCTAACGGTTACTTCATCTAATCACGCTGAAATATTAGCAATTCATGAAGCAAGCCGAGAATGCATTTGGTTGCGATCGATAATTACGCATATAAGAACAAACTTGTGTGCTATTATCTGAAAAGTTACTTCCGACGATATTATATGCAGATAATGCAGCATAAATTGCACAATTAAATGAAGATAGAACAAAGCATATTTTTCCAAAAGATTTCTTTACACACGAGTTGGAGAAAATGGGGATACTGATGTACGACAAGTACGATATAGCAAAAATCTTGCAGATTTGTTTACGAAAGCACTTCCCCTAGAAAATTCATATATTCAATTGACGTTCGAAGACTTCGAGATTTGAAATGACAATATCATCAGGGGGAGCAAATGCGCATTGCACTCTTTTTTCCATTCGCTGTGGTTTTTTCCCATGTGGTTTTCCAGTAAAGGTTTTTAATGAGGCAACATATGAAAGCGTAATAAAGGAATTATATACTCTTTTTCTTCACTAGGTTTTTATCCTACTGGGTTTTTCTTAGTAAGGTGTTAACGAGACATATTCCTGAATATACATGAGAGTATTATGAAATATTGGAGTGGATGTATACGGAGTGGTGGTTGAATAAGGATGGAATAGATGTGATTATAAACAGATGATGATAATGTACTATTTGTTTTGTGGTTGTAATTTGAGAAATTTGCATATAAATAGGCAATTTGAGTGTATTGTAAAAACACACCTAAGTATGAATTTAATTCATACTTCATCTCTCTGAATATTTCTCTCTATAATTATATAATATAATAATCATAATATAAATATTAATCACAATAAATTTTTATAACATATAATATATACATATTCTTGCTAGTCAAAAAACTGTATCCTCTTCTTCCATCTCCATGCTGTTCGTTTCGATAAAATTACAGAAAAATATCCCCTTCATACGGATATAGTATACAATACATAAAATATGACGTTCTAGATTTTATATTACGTCTACAATCTTTGAACCAACACACATATGAGACTAAATCCTTTGATACTTATCTAAATTAGAAGTCAACAAAACTTAAAGGTCTAGAAAGTGGCCCATTTCAATCTCGGCTGCTTGAATATTCAATCATTCTCATTTTAATAATCAAACTACGAATAAAAAAAATTATTATAAAATAACCAGCCGAGCACTATATATAACCCTTCCATAGGCTCATCTTCCTCACACTTCCATCCAACTAAATATACATCTTCGTTCTTACATAAAACAATTTCGTCTTAACCAAAAAATTTAAGAATGGGTGTCTACACTTTACTCAAGAATTCAAGTGCAAAGTGCCAGCAAAGAGGGTGTTCAAGGCCTTCGTCACCGAAACGCACGACGTCTTGCCCAAGGTTGTTCCGCATTTAGTCAAGAAAATCGAAAACACCCATGGCGACGGTGGAGTTTTAACCCATAGAAAGACGCACTTTGCCGATGGTTAGTACATATTTCATGTCAATTTCATCGATAATTTAAGGGTTAGTTATTTGAAGTTTTGCCATATAGAGAGGAATTTAGCGATTGCATTATGTCAATAATAACTCAAAAATAAACAATTAAAATCTTGTTTTGTCCTAAAATTGCTTGGAAGTTTTGCCATATAAGAGACAGGAATTTAGCGATTGCATTATGTCAATAACAACTCAAAAATAAACAATTAAATCTGGTTTTGTCCTAAACTTAAGCAATTTAGGGAAATTATGTCCAAATTGTTAATTTTGAAAGTTACTATCCTTGTAAATGCCCCCTAACACTAGAATTTAGGACAAAATCAAGCGTTCTCCGCGTATAACATCCTTAAATTGCTTAGTTCTGAAAGTTGCTGTCCTTTCAATAACACCCTCTAAGTTTGTTCTCTCTATAACGGCACCACCTAATCTAAAAGAAAATATTTAAGCTTCAAAAACACGTGAAACTAATTTTTTTCGAATGGCCAGGATTCCATTTAGCCACGCAAAGTATCATTTCCACCACTTCGATGCCGAGAAGCTGGAGGTCAAGTTCACTCTGGTGGAAGGTGGAGGCATCGGCGGCGATCTCGAATCGCTCGTCTACGATCAAAAGTACGAAGATACCCCTGACGGCGGGCGGTAGTCAAGATTACGAGGGAGTGGCACACAAAGGGCGACGCAAAGGTTGACGAGGCGATAGTTAAGGCCGATGAGGAGAGTTATGTCCAAGTTGGAAAGGCCGTGGAAGATTACCTCATTGCCCACCTGAAGTTTGTGCTGCTTAAAATTATATTATTAATGGGATGTTATTACCAGATAATAATGAATAAGCCCTGCATTATAGGGCATAAGGGGTTTTATGTGGTTTGCTCTGTTTGCGAGTGAAATGAGTATTGAGTAAAAGTGTTGTTCAATAAACCAATTAAAGTTGACAATGCCGTGTTAGTTTCGTTGGATGCTATGCTACTGCTCTTTACTATGGTTTTCGGGCATTTTGGGCTGAGCTTTGCTCAAATTATATGGGCCTATCTTGGGAATTGATTAAGTAGTAAAAGTAATACGATGGGCCGAACTCTCTCGATAAATTGTTTACGTAAATAAATTTATATTATTTTGTTATATTAAGGATGAAGTGTATTAAGCCCCGAACCAAACCGAGGGCTTCGAACTCTCGTATTCATACTTCATGTCTATCGAAACTTATAATGTTGTCCAAATCCAAGCCCCTAAGTTCTTTTACCCAATCCTTCCAATCACGAATTCTCCGAACCTTGCTGCAATAGCCTGGATTTATACACTCTTGAATCGGCAACTCACTTAAACAAGGTTCTGTATAATAATCTGAACATCAAAGTGTGGAAAGGGATTGTTGAGTCTGTGTGTGTTCAAACAAGAACCACATGCATCCACGCCATTGATAGAAAGTCTTCTTCTTTTGTACTGAGTCTTCTTCTTCAGCTTCCATAGCTGGGTTCTTTTCAATTTCAAGCCTCACCGTTATCAGTTGCACATGAGGATTACATGCATACCCCATCATCACACAAGGCTTTGACCTCATTTGAAACTTATCATTCATAGGTAAATTGCTGATTTAAGATGGTCATATTTTGGAATCCTACCATAAAGTACATAGAAATGTGTTTTCAACCAAGTAAAGGGGTAGGTGTTCTATATATTAAATAAATTGCTGATTAACACACTCACCCCAAAATTGGCATTTGCGATTGAATCTCAAACCTCGAGAACATTGAGTATGTGCTTATGCTTCCTATCAACAACCCCTATTGAGGCGCATATGAGCATGAGCTTTGATGAATTATTCGTAATGAACCAAACATATTCCTGCAGCCTAGGCAAAAAAATTCCATGGCATTGTCGTTCTAATTTTCTTAACTCTAACATCAAACTTATTATGCACAAAAGCAAAGAAGGATTTTAATAAGGCATTTAGTCTGATTTCAGCTTCAAATTAAAAGCCCAAGTCGCCTTGAGAAGTCATCAGTCATAGAATATCCTCACATTGATAGATGTCGGCTCTTATAGGGTCCCCATATATCGATGTGAATCAATTCAAAGATCACAGAAGATCTGATTGGAAATGCAGATCTTGAATGTTTTGCAAGAGGACATATAGAGCAATATTTATGCTTATCAGATATATTCAAAGTCAAATCAGGAAGATATTTCATTCTATCAAAAGATATATGCCAAACTGCCATAAGAAACCTTACTGTTCTGGCCAAATTCAAAAACAGTTCCAACTATTCTCCTAGCTTATTAGAAAAATCAGAAACATCACTATTAGGAATAGTACTTGATTTTCTGAAAAGAGGGTAGTATAGTCCATTTTTAACCTACCAATCCCCTTTATCTTGCCACTCGATGTTTCCTGAATAAGACAGAATAAAGGATAAAATGAAACATATATGTTATCATCGCTTGTTAGCCTTGACATTGATAAAGTTTAAACTTAGGGATGTTCAACACAAAATATAATTCAGTCCACTTCCTATAGTAACTGATCCTAAATAAGCTGCCTTATATATTTCCATTTGGCAATCTGATTAAATCACATGTAGTATAACTCATATCCTATAATACATTTAAAGATAGTTTTCTTGTGGTGTTGAAAAGTGTCATGTCCACACCCCAATTTCTAAAAAAACTTACCACCCATGTTCTATCAAAAATTGATTCTTAATTAGTTAATTATAAATGGTTAATTAATTGTATAATCAACTTAAAATAGGTATAGATAATTACGACCCGTGCAATGTACGGGCAAAAAACTAGTTATCATACAATCTAATGTCTGAAATCATATGTTGATTTGCTCCAGCGTCTATGATCCATTGGAGCATAATATTATTTTGAGTTAGATCTATACATGTGTGATTACTTGTCTGTCCGATGCTGTCATTGCTTGAGTTGTATACGTTGGAGCACTAAGACCACCAATGAGTGCGATGATGTGTGATATTGCTGAGGAGTACTTTGAGGCATTGGAATCTGCACAGAACCATCAGTAATCTTTATACTTGGAGGTGGATTGAGTGGATTTACATTTGATCCTCAAACTCTATTGCATTAGCTCCGAATGTCTTATATCCTTCAGTGTTGTGAATCTTCCCCCATTCTGGAAATTACTTCTTCCTCCACCTCTTCGTCCATTTCCTCTTCTTCCTCCTCTCACATAATTTGTAGGGTATCAATGCAGTTGTAACAATTATATTTGGTATGTCCTTTAAAATCGCAATGAAGTTTGATTTATCCATATGCAGGTTATTCGGATTACTGCTTGATAAGAAAACCATTGAGGATCCATTTCCAGTAGCTTGAACTCCAATCATCCTTTGTCCTTCTTCATTTAGAACCATCATGGCAAACACTTGTCCATGTGTTGGTAGTGGACTCATCAATAGATCTGTGACCTTAATGAGCCTCTCGTTCAATGCTATCAGATACTGCATCATTTTCAGCTGTGATGTGACTTAACATACTCCTTGGAAACATTTTTCGGTGGGAGATGGAATCAAGCTATCATATTCATCCCAAAGTTGCCTAAGATTGGAGTAATAATCAGCAACTAAAACTAGCCCTTGACCGATTGTGTTGATATGGCGATAAATGGAAAAAAGCCTTACTCCGTTGACCATTTTTCTTTCAAATCCTTCCACACTAAGTGTGCCGAGTCATAACAAATCGCTCCATGTACTAGTTCCTCGACAAAGATCTATCCAAGATTTCACAAGCGATTACACCTACGCCATTGTGAATATGTCTGATCTTCTTTTCCTGGCGATTTGCAAGTTTCATCGATGAAGCCGATCTATTTTTTGCCTCAAGCGCAAATTTCATCTCGCGGCTCCAAATTTTGTAATTTTCTGATCCTTTCAAAACCTCTGTCACTAGATCGTGTCCGAGGGGTGTATGTAGAGACGATCTTGAATTGTATGTAGCATGTGCCTGTGTCTTTCTTGTTTCATCCGTCTTCTCCATTGCTATTGTTTTATGAATTTCTAAATTGATTTTGAAACTGCGATTCTGATGAAATTGGACCTCAGGCTTGCTCTGATACCATGTAAAAAAAGTAAAAAAAATATAAAATTCTTATTCAAGATTGAGAAGAATTCTCAGGATTACAGAGAAAAGCGTATTATCGGTTGATATTAATATAATTTCTTCAAATATCATACGTATATACGTTTCTATTGATTTTTGACAGATATTCGAAAAAAAGAACTACAACCGGAAATATTTGGGCTCGAAATAAACTTGAGACCATCAACCAAAAATCGGCCCAAAGTTGGACCGAAGAATTAATTTAGCCCAAAAGAGAAGCCCCAGCCCAGTTTATATATAAAAGAAGAGAATATAAAAATAAAATCGAGAGATATCAACGGCAAGGTGAGCTGCAAGCCCCACAAGCACATATCGATGGAAATTAGCGAAGAAGAGATCGAAGAAAATCTTACGCCTCCAAGAAGCTCACGGCTCAAGGAAGAATATCTCCCACAGCATCCTTTGAGTTGACATTGGAAGATATTGTCTGTATTTCATCATCTGTAAAAGGGGGACCGAACTCTCTGCTAAAGAAGGAAGCTCCCACTTCACCCATCGACCACCTCACCACCAACGTTGAACAAGCCTCTCAAAGCAACCACCACTCCATTCAACACCATCACAGACCAAGCACCCATCTAAGCCACCTCACACACCAAGAACTCGACACCATCGACCTTTCCACTCTCCTCACATCAAGCAAGCACCTCAAGGAAACACCACCTCACTAAGGGCTTAGTCCACCTCTCCACGCTCGTACACCATCACAACGAAGCTGAAAAGACCAAAGTAGGCAGCTCTCAGGGCTGTTTGTGGGGCTGCAAATTCATCAAGGAGAAGTCCAAAGCTCGCAGCCCTCGGCCATCTTGGAGGCAGCTTGTTAGTAATGTGCATGAACATTAGTCATGACTTTCAAGCTTCTACTCTACGTACATGCATTTTCTAGTTACTAAGAGTCATTTATATTTTCGAGGAGTCTAAGTTATTATTAGAAGTAAGAAGTCCTAGAGTCATGTTAATCATCTATAAGATAATGAACTCTGTAATCGATCAATATCAGAGAAATAATGAAGTAAGTTCCCTTCTAAATATCTGTCCATCTTCATATTCCCCAACATATTTTGGTATCAGAGCCTCGTCGAAAAAAAATAAACGATCGTAAATCAAAAATGGATCATACACAAATTCCATTATTTCCGGAGATCACTACGATCATTGGTGTGTCAAAATTAAGACCATCCTCAGATCTTGGATCTTGGGAATACGTTGAAGATGGCTACGACGAAGTGAGGAAGATGACGCAACTCCTCTCACAGCTCAACAGAAGAGGGAACTAAAAGAGCATCGTAAAAAAAAATTCAAAAGCACTCTCGATCATCCAACAAGGTGTTAGTTCGGATATTTTTTCCAGAATCATGACAGTCGAAAACGCTAAAGACGCATGGGAGGTTCTACAGAATGAGTTCAAGGAAACGTAAAAATAAAGAACGTCGTCTTACAAACTCTTCGAAGAGATCTCGAAAATCTAAGATGGGCGATGCCGAAACCATCCAAGATTACTACACCAAAATCACCGGAGTTGTGAACGAAATGAAGAGTATGGCAAAAACATTACAGACGAAAGGATCGTGGAGAAGATTCTTGTAAGTCTGCCGAGTTCGATTCGATGGTGTCCATAATCGAAGAAACGAAAGATATCAAGAAGCTGGGTGTTCAAGAGTTGATGGGATCTCTGAAGGCTCACGAAAAAAGAACACAAAGGCACGTCGAAACATCTCTCGAAAGTGCATTTCAGTCAAAGGCAAATCTCAACGCCAAAAGTCCCTCTAACAATTCAGAAAAAGGGGGAGATGCACAAAGAGGTGGCCGAGGTAGAGGCCGTGGCCGAGGATCGAGAGGACGAGGAAGAAGCAATTCTCAGAAAAATAGCGCCGAAACTGGTTTTCTTTGCAACATTTGTGGGCGAAACAATCACACCGAGAAGGATTGTTGGCATAAAGGCAAACCACAGTGTTTTCATTGCAAGAAGTTTGGCCATGTCGAAAAAGATTGCCGATTCAAGAAAAATCAGCAAGCACACTTTTCAGAAGAAAATCAAGACGAGGGCAACGTGTTCTACGCATGTCATGTTGCTGCCGAAACAAAAACTAAATGTTGGTTTCTGACAGCGGCTGTAGTAATCACATGGCGAATGATATGACGCTTTTTGGTGATTTAGATGAAGCCGTGAAGACAAAAATAAAGATGGGCAATGGCGATATTGTTCCAGCTAAAGGACTTGGAAGCGTTGGCATTCAGACCAAGGACGGGAATAAATTCATGCGTGACGTATTGTAGGTTCCCGATTTGGATCAAAATTTACTGAGTATTGGACAGCTTATGGAGCACAAATATGCCATCCACTTTGAAGACACGAGTGTCTCATCTACGACAAAAAGTGCGGACAGAAACGACTCGCACTCAAGATTCAAATGCAAAAAGATCGCAGCTTTCCAATATACCTTGAAAAGGTCGAGGATCGAGCCTTCAAAGCTGCTGTTGTTGAAGACTCGTACATTGGCATCGGCGACTTGGGCAATTGAATTTTCAAAGCCTCAAATTACTTCAACATAAAGGATGGTGCATGGACTTCCAAAAATCGAGGACACCCACCAAGTTTGTGAAGGATGTGCTCTCGGCAAACAACATCGAGAACCATTTCCCAAAGGCGTTGCTTGGAGAGCAGGAGAAATTCTCGAACTTATTCACACAGATGTGTGTGGGCCGATGAGGACGTTGTCTCATGGAGGTAACAAGTACTTTATACTCTTCATCGATGATTTTTCAAGAATGACATGGGTCTATTTTATGAGAGAAAAATCTGAAGTTTTCTCCATATTCAAGAAATTCAAGAGTTACGTTGAAACTCAGACCGATAAAAAGGTAAAAGTCCTTCGAAGTGATCGAGGAAAGGAGTATACTTCGAATGCTTTTCAGGAATTCTGTGATGACGAAGGCGTGGATAGACAGCTCACGGTTGGTTATACACCACAACAGAACGGTGTGGCGGAGAGAAAAAACCGATCTGTGATGGAGATGGTGAAATCGATGATCCACGATAAAAGACTTCCTCGAGAGTTTGGGCCGAAGCCGTTCGCACTGCCGTCTATCTATTGAATCGAAGTCCTACAAAAGCTGTATGGGACAAAACTCCAATCGAAGCATGGAACGGGAGAAAGCCTTCGGTGAAGCATCTAAAAGTCTTCGGGAGCATCTGTTATGCACAAATTCCAAAAGAGAAACGGAGCAAACTCGACGAAGTAAGTGAAAAATGCATTTTCGTCGGATATTGTTCTAAGTCGAAAGGTTATCGTCTATATAGTTTGAAGACTAACAAAGTTCTGATTTCTCGAGACGTTATTTTCAATGAAAATGATACTCTTAATTGGGAAGACAGAACTGTGAGTAAGGAAGCTGTTCTTGCCAAATATAATGATGGAAAAGGCGATGACGACGATGATGAAGTGCATGCAGAACATTTCAGTCCTTTAGGCGCAAGTCCAAGTTCCGGATCAAGTCCCTCAAGCTCAAGTTCAAGTCCGCATCAAGTCCCTCAAGCTCAAGTTCTCCAGATTCAACTCCAAGGAAATTCGGAAGCATGAGCGAGTTATACAAAAGATGCAATTTCTGCGTTCTTGAACCGGAAAATTTCGAAGAGGCGAATGATGAAGCGGATGGAGAAAAGCGATGGAGGAAGAAATATCTGCTATAAGGAAAAATAAGACGTGGGAGCTTGTATCAAAACCTCAAAAAATGGAAGTTATTGGCGTCAAATGGGTTTTCAAAGTGAAGTTAAATCCCGATGGCTCGATTCAAAGGAAAAAGGCGCGTCTCGTGGCTAAGGGCTATGCACAACAGCCCGGCATCGACTACACAGAAACATTTGCCCCCGTTGCACGACTCGATACTATTCGTGCAATCATTGCCACAGCAGCCCAAAATGGATGGAAAACTCTATCAGCTCGACGTTAAATCTGCATTTCTAAACGGTGAGCTGAAAGAAGAGGTGTACGTTGAACAACCTCAGGGTTTATCAAGAAAGGCGAGGAGGATAAAGTCTATAAGTTGAAGAAGGCTCTCTACGTTTTAAAACAAGCACCGAGAGCGTGGTATAGCCAAATTGACTCGTACTTCATATCTCAAAAGTTCGAGCGAAGCAAAAGCGAGCCAACCTTGTACATGAAAATTCAAGGTAAATCAAATATCCTCATTGTTGCATTATACCTTGATGATCTTCTTTATACGGGTAACAATGAGAAGATGATTGCTGATTTAAGCGAGAGATGATGAAAAATATGAGATGAACGATTTGGGGCTGCTACATCATTTTCTTGGCATGGAAATTTATCAACATGACGATGGCGTTTTCTATGTCAAAAGAAGTATGCTGAGAATATACTTGCGAAGTTTGGCATGCTTGATAGCAAGCCTTTATCGACTCCGTTGGTTGTGAACTAGAAGTTCGTTAAAGACGATGGAGCCAAAAGAGCTGACCCAACCCTCTTCAGAAGTTTGGTCGGAAATCTACTTTATCTTACATCCACAAGACCCGATATTATGTACGCTTCGAGTTTATTATCGAGGTTTATGCATAATCCGAGCCAGCTACATCTTGGAGGAGCTAAAAGAGTCCTAAGATATATCAAAGGTACGCTCAATTTTGGATTGAAGTTTAGCAAAACTGCTGAAATATCATTATCAGGATATTGCGATAGCGATTGGGCTGGCCAAAGTGATGATCTTCGAAGCACGTCTGGTTATTGTTTTTCGCTTGGTACCGGTAATTTCTTGGGCGTCTAAGAAGCAAGAAACTGTGGCGTTATCTTCAGCCGAAGCTGAATATGTTTCAGCAAGTCTGTGGTTACGAAGAATTCTCGAAGATATTGGTGAGAAGCAAACGGAAGCTACTGCGGTGTTCTGCGACAATAAATCTGCTATTCATCTCGCCAAAAATCCGGTGTATCACAGCAGAAACACGTCACGTTGCTATCAAGTATCACTTCATACGAGATAATTGAGGACGGAAAAATCGATTTGAGATTTGCAAGAGCGAAGATCAAGTGGCGGATATATTTACTAAACCACTCTCGAAGGATATATTCGTCAATTCCGCGACATGCTCGGCGTTCAAGAAGAGCACATTAAGGGGGAATTGTTAGTAATGTGCATGAACATTAGTCATGACTTTCAAGCTTCTACTCTACGTACATGCATTTTCTAGTTACTAAGAGTCATTTATATTTCGAGGAGTCTAAGTTATTATTAGAAGTAAGAAGTCCTAGAGTCATGTTAATCATCTATAAGATGATGAACTCTGTAATCGATCAATATCAGAGAAATAATGAAGTAAGTTCCTTCTAAATATCCGTCCATCTTCATATTCCCCAACACAGCTTCTAAACTTGCTTCGTTGTGCATAACCTCTCACACGGAGGTCAAGGAGGCAGCAGTTGCGGGGACTGACGATGGCTGATCCGAGCCAGGCGCCCAGGCCGGGACTGCTGCTGGGACTGCGACGGGCTGCGGGCGTTAAGAGAACGGGCATAGTAGGGCTGCTGTACTTTGTTGAGAGGGGACGAGTGGTTGAGCTGTAAAGGTTGTGGGTGCAAGGTCTGTACAGCGGGAAGGCTACGGCTGCGGCTGGGCTGAGTTGTGGAGAAGCAGTGAGCATAGGCAGTTGGTGTGCGAGAACTGTGAGCAAAGAGCTACGATAAAATAAACAAAGTGCACTACCACTCGGCCACCACGTGTTCGACAAAAATCCTCAACGAAGGGAGGCCAAATATCAGGGAAGAAACTATGTCTTCAATATTTACGTATTATCTTGTTTTCAGTATGAATATGAGTAGCTAACTTTATCGTGTGCTTGGGATGAGATGAACGCTGGGTAGAATTATACTGGACATAAAATACTCGTGAACATGCTATATTTGACTATTTATCGTTTATGATATCGTTTTTCAATTAATATGTCTATGTGTTAATTTGAATATCACTTCGATATGTCTATGTATTGATGTGATTCGTGGTAATATCGTTTACGGCGACAGCTAGAAAAACGATTAGGCCTTTCATAAAATGATAGGAAAGCAATTATAGGGCGACAGCAAATAATTGATCCTCGCTGTAGGTAAATTAATATTTATTCTCAACCGTTTAGGGCGACAGCAAATTCGGACGTGAGTAGGAATTACCGCGACTTAGTCATTATTTTTGTGGTAAAGGTAATTTACGTCCATGTTAATGATACCTAGAGGGATTCGCAATCCCGAGCACTCCCGTGTTATATTAAAAATATATTTTTTTTTAATATTTAAGTGTATTCAAGCTAGTTAGAACTTATTTTATAAATCAAAATATAACTAAAAAATATATTTAATTATTAAAGTTGTGTTTAAGGCTTGGGTTCTATTAGTTTTATTGTCGAATTTAATTCATAATTTAAAATACAAAATATTTATTTAGGCTAAATATCAAACGATAGGTTATTACTAGTACTTAATTTATTCCTCGTGTTCGATACTCGGATATTCGCTATAGCTATTCTACAAACGATAGGTACACTGCCTATCGCGCGGATGCTAGTTATAATATATTCGTTTTAATTATTACTTGACGTACTTGCACGAACCTTTGTTTAATTTATTAACGCACACGCACGAGATCATTCGGAGATGAACATAGATCGACGACGACATGCAGTCTTGATAAACAAGTGTAACTACTGGGCATTGACAGTCGTGAGGGATTCACAGTCTCGTTATTTATCGAGATATGTGTCCTATGACTATTCGATGAATTGACAGTCGTGAGGGATTCGCGGTCTCGCTATTTATTGAGATATTTGTCTTATGACTATTCGGTGATAAGAAATTGCAAAGTCTTGGCCAAAGCAATAAGCTAACTCACGTATGACGTGGAGTGTAGCTTATTAATTTTATATCACGAATTTATCATAGAGTCGAGTTAACGAGTTTGACAAATCATGACTCTTACTCGACCGGAACATTAGTGAAAGGTCTATACGTATGACGATAATCTACAGTCAGTTCGTGAATTATGATTGATTAAAATTCGTAGTCAACACGGGATCAGTTTGGTACCACTGGATTGGCTAGGTGAATACCATTACCAAACTCTTGATTCCTCCCAATGCTGGGTTGAGATGAAGTAAGAGAATCGGGCTTAAAAAGGATCACTGAAATAGTACCTTAACAGATAGAGATGTATCATTCTATTAACGGTCTTCAAGACGTAATAATTGAGACTAAAAATGATTTTTTAAAGCTATCTAAAAATGGATAAAGATATCCAAGTTGAACGAACGAAAAAGCATTGAAAACGGGCGAAAAATGACAAAAAACGCACAAGTCAAGCGGCCTGGCTGCTGCCGGCCAAGACACCCGTGTTGATGGACGTGTTGGACCTTGGACAGGCTAGGCAACTTTCGGCCTAGACACGGCTTGGCACATGGCCGTGTAGGTGAACAATAACCACCTACATGGCCATGTCTATGGCCGTGTTGCTTGACTGTGCTGCCGTGTTGATGGCGTGTTGGTGTCGGCAACCTTCTTTTGACATCATTTTTGGTCCAAGACTTTATGCAATGATCATGGGGCCTTGGTAACTTTATCTTAGGTCATTGTGGTTAGGTTTTCGAAGCTAATCACATTGTATAATGGTTTATTCCACCCTAGGCCTACATGTCTTGGTCAAATGTCTTTTTATTTGGAATAAAATATTTTCAAGGGTTGAAAATAAATATCAAGGCTTAGAATTTCATGGGTTAAGTCATTCTTACTCTAAACTTTGAGTTGAGAGAATACAAGTTCGAAGCTTGAAAAACTTAAGTGTGAGTGCTATAAGCCTTCCAACACCTCATTAGCCATCCTCAAGGAGGTCTTGGTCGTGGGTCCGTCTTGGGACGGCGTGACACTCTTTGCTTGCGGGTTGAGGTCGGTACATTAGCTATCGAGGGTTCTTTGCTCCAAGGGTAACACCTCCTAACCTTATTATGTGTTTACGTGTCATGCTTGTTTCTTATATATATACCAAGTCGATCTGGGGGCTCGAGGGGCAACCTCAGGTAAAATTTTAAATTCCACTGCGCCTAAGGTTACGTAACGGTGCACCCCGCGGTTCCCAACAGATGCTTCATTGGAAGGCCTGGAATTTCCTATTCGAAAGAAAAAGAACTGGGTGGCCTGGATATCATGAGATTCAAAAATTTAATGAAGCATTGCTTCCTAACAATTGTGGAGGAAACTTACGAATCCAAACCTCCCGGTGGCCAAGCTTTTAAAGGTAAATTATTTTCAAAGACTGACATTTTCAAAGTTAAGGCTCCTGCTTCAGCTTCATGGCTATGGAGATGTTGGCTCCAAGCTAGAAAAGTCTTGATTAACGGGGCTGTTTCAAAGCTAAGGATGGCTCGTCTTTCAAGTTGATAGATGCTTTGACTCCTAACCAAAGAATTGGACATAAGCTCCACTGGTCTGCTGATAAGCAAGGCAAATTTTTTGTGCACTCTTCTCATAAAATGCTCTCGAATAGTGCTCTCTGTAAGGACGACACGAAACCAGTGACCGAGGGGAAAAATGACAAAAGTTGTGGCTGTTTGTTTGGAAACTGAGGATCAAGAACAAACTGAAATACTTCCTCTGAGATGTCTTCATGATGTGCTTCCCAAAAACTTAAATCTGAAACGAAGGGGGGGTGCAACTGGATACGAGTTGCTCTTCTTGTGGGGAATGTGAAGAATCCGTGGAACATTTTATTTTCAAATTCCCCATGCATACAATATTTGGAAGTTAGCGCCGGTGACTTGGAACTTCATGAAGGATGGGATTGGATGCTTTAATGATTGGTGGGGATTTGTTTGTGCTGGACCCAAAAAGAAACCTTCCAACATAGAGTTCAATTGATAGTTCTTCTATGTACTTTGGATGTTATGGAAGACCCGCAATCCCAAGGGATGTGGATGATAAAACTATAGTTGAGATGGCAGGTTTTGAGTGGGCGGATTGTGGGGATGGGTTCTTTGTGGTTGCTGTAGGGATGTGGATGCCAATGCAGGGACCGTCTACAGTGATTGAGCCTCTTTGATGTGCTTACAACTAATTTCTTTCCTTTTGGCGTGCTGTAGAATGATTTTTTATTCTCATATGTTTTTCTTTCTGGCTCCATGTGAGCATTTACTTATCTGCGAATTCTGTAAGCAGAAGGTCTCCTTGGCTACTTAGCCTTATACAATTTTTGAGTGAAATACAAAAACAATCGAATCAAAATAAAAAAATAAATAAAATAAGTTATACTTTAGCAATTATGCCAAAAATAACTAGTTGCAATTATTTTAATTTTGCTGGTTTTGAACATATTTAATGGAAATTTGTGATTAAAAAATACTTCTATGATATAAAATGAATGAGAAGTCGGAACGATAGATAGATGGTAAATAAATTTAATAAAAAAATCTTTCTGTGACAATTATATCGCAGAAAATCTATCATAACATATATATAATCTATCATATAAAACGCCTAGAAAGTGCCCATATTTCAATCTCGGCTGCTTCAATATTCAATCATTCTCCTTTAAAAATTCAACTCGAAGAAATATGTTATAAAATAGGCTTTTTAATTAAAATAATGCTATTTAAAGCCAAATTCGATAAGATAGGGTTATTTTGGTCTAAATTAATAAAATCGAGCGAAACGCCTCCATTACCAGCGACAATGACGTGGCACGGGCACCAGGGCTAAACGCGGGCCTGGTCGGGCCGATATTTAAAAATCGGGCCTGAAATAAAAAAAAAAATTACATGGGCCGACTGTTGGCCCAGTAGAACCTCCGTCGCGGCTATTAGCCACGACGTCGCGCTTAATAGCAGCGACGACGTGGCTAACAAAGGCCGCGACTCCTCTTCTTCTTCCTCATTTCTCCACGGCTCCTCCCATCGACTCCGGCGAATTACGGCGGCGAACACCACGTGATAGATCTGTTCTTCCTCGTCATCATCGATTAAGCTTCGTTTGGGTATGAAACTCCTAATTGTTTAAATCTTGATTTTGATGTTTCGTTAAATTTCGTCGAATTCTTGCGTTTAAGTTTGTGTTTTTGGTATAATATGTGCTTTATATATTGTGGGTTGCTTAGTAGATTGATATAATACGTTAATTTTACATAATTGATTGGATTAGGAATTTTTCTCAATTTCAAACCCTAATTTGGAGTTAGGGCTTTTAGGTTGATTGATTCGATTGTTACTACATGATTCAATTTATGTGTGTGCTTGATGGTAGTTATGGCGATATTGACTTGGAGAAGTTCGATTTAGGATGGATACGTACGAATACTACGGTCCGATAGATCGCTCCCTGTTGATATTCCAGGATAGTCATCGTTGTAACGATGTACTATCCAATTCTGATGGTGCCATAGACACGCCTTTGACCGTCAGGGTTTGGAGAGCGTCGTGTGGGGTAAGCTTTCACGGTCGGTGCAGTTGCACGGTCGTATTTTGGAGAAGTTGGATACGATGTCGTTCTACGGCGTCTATAGTTGTGGATCTCAGAAGTTAGATCCACACTTGATCACTGCTCTCGTAGAGAGGTGGAGGAAGGAGACGCACACGTTCCACTTGCCTGTGGGTGAGGCCACCGTCACGCTTGAGGACGTTGGTGTGCTGTGAGGACTCCCTGTCGATGGTCATTCAGTCAGTGGTGTGATCCACAGCAGGACGCAGGATCAGTGGATCGATTACTTGGAGGAGCTGACTGGATACAGACCTGCTGTGGGTGCATACAGCAGGACGAAGATATCGTTGAGGAAGTTTGCAGACTGGCTAGAAGCCAACGAGATCGATGATGACAGGCCAGATTTTGAAATCGATCAGCGCGCACGTGCATATGCGATGTTGCTCATGGGCTCGGTGATGTTCCCCGACTCGAGCGGAAGCCCGACGTCCATGACTTTTCTCCCGCTGCTCGAAGACATAGACGCCGTGCACACTTACAGTTGGGGCAGTGCCGTTCTGGCTTTCTTGTATAGAGAGCTGTGTACTTCGTGCCAGCGTCAGTAGGTGAACATCGGTGGAGCTTTGCGGTTGCTTCAGGTGCGTTCTTTTGTGTAATTGAATTCTCTGAGGTGTATACATACTAATTTAAATTTTGTGTAGGCATGGGTATGGATCCGTATATTACCTGTGCAGCCCGTTATTGTCCGTCCTCGAGTGCGGATGATGCCCACTATCGAAGATGGAATTCAGTTGCCCATGCCGCCACATGCTGCGAAGTAATAAAACGATGTTTATTAATTACTGCGCACTGCTAGAATATTTTTATTTAATAGATTTTTCTTAAAATATTATATATATTTTATATCTTTAACTCTTAAAATATTTAAAACGTTTTTAATATATTTTGTCTTACGATTTTTAATATTTTTTTCATTTCAGGTGGAATGCGTTTTCGATCATACGACATCGACGCATTCGAATTTGTGTGCGATTCGGGAGTCGATCGATAGCATGTCGATGGAGCACAGCACGTCGATAGGGCCGAGGTGATATTTACAGGTGGAGGAGATCTGCAAGGAGATTGGATATCATACATCAGATGTAGGGTCTTTTCCTTGACAGACGACAGCGAAGACATGTGCCGTTCGCTAATGTCCGCCGACACACATGAGTGCCCCGTCATCTTCTCGTGGTCAGACGCAGAACCTTGGCCCGTCGTCTTCACGGGGTCGCACGGGATTGCGCGGTGATGGTAGTTACTTTACACCCACAGGTTACGCTGTCGACTATAGCGATGATGATGACGACGAAGCGACGCCTCCGTATCAGCCATTTGTGCAGGAGTCACCGCCGCGACCCCAGCAACGACGTCGTCGACACAGACCACTCTACGACAATGCTTGAAGCCGTCAATGCAAGGTTTGAACGCCCAAAATACATACCCGAATTTTTTTACTCCAGATATATCTTCAAGATGCCACCACTTCACTACCGTTCCGGGGTTGTAACGTTGCAACACTTTCATGAATATAGGAAGCTGTTGGATTGACGTTTCCCAAGTACCATAAACAATCTCTTTGCTCTCTGAGTCCATGCCATGCTTGAATGTACGGGATGTTGTACCCAAAAGTATCCTTTACGAGCTGCTGCACATTTTTGGGCAAATACTGAGGGTCATTCTTCACCGTTTGGATTAATATTTTCGCAATTTCATTACGCAAAACATTGCGATGCGTGCTGGCCAACTCGTGCGTGAAGCATGTGTGAGGTCCTCCGTATCTCGTCACCTTCCCAAAAAAACTTTTCAGTTTGAAGACTGCTCGCAGTTCCAATTACAGTCGTTGGTGTGGTTGCATCTCACGCTCCATGCGGTTCTATTACTTTCGGTCACGTGGTACTCACGTCTAACAACCCTCAGATGGTAATCGTTAACAGCACTTTTCAAATGTTCTTTGCTATTAAACGTCATACCTACAAAAAATGCGGGGTCGTCCGTATCCTAAAAATCACCACCAGTTTCGTCAACTTCTGGGGGAGCCATTTGATAAGTGGTATTAAACGGCACCGACTGGTATAATGCTCGGTTCTCTTCTGGTTCACTTGGCATTGGTTCATCGTTATTGTCATCATCGTCATCTGCGGGATCTGGAAAATCGTCTAGTGCCCCACCCTCGTCATCAGCTTCAGAGTCACTGACGACACTATCTTGGACGGCGTCATGAATGATCTCAGCTGCGCCACCGTCGAACTAATAGGAACGCAACGGCTACTCGAAGGTATATCTTCGTGAGTGGCAAACGAAATATTCATCAATCCTTCAGTAACTGATGTAATGTCAGGAAGTGAATCCATCGGCGAGGGATTCGTGTACTCGTCGGGAGCATCTACGTTGCGGTCAAACTGAACGATCTCAGTTGCCTCGACAAAGACCTCAATGTAATCGAGTTCGGCGTCGGGACCCAAAAAGTATGCGTGGTCGGCATCACTAGACATTAGTAGGAGATTATGATACAGTCGTGAGTGTTGATAGTATTCGTTCTTCACCCGAACGATTAAAAAGAAAGCACTGTTGTTGACTGAAGTCATGTCGTACAGCATATTATCATTAATACATATTATTGAAAACAAACAATACATAGCAAACACAGGAATAGCATCCAAATAACAATCATAGCAAACATAACGATATTATTGAAAATAAACGATACATAGCAAACCCGGGAATAACATCCAAATGACAATCATAGCAAACATAACGATAACTTTCAAATGATACATATCAAAGCACAACATTAATAAAGCATTTAATTTAAAATGGTGGCATGTTAGATTTCTTCATTGATGAGCAGAAAATCGTCGGCGTCGAAATTAACACCTTCTTCATTAACACCAGAAGTTGAAGCAATTGTACTCTGAACAAAATTCGTTTCAGTTTCTTTCCTCCACATTGATTCTTGATACAGCTCAACAAGGTATTGGGGCATACGGCAAGTGCGGGACCAATGTCCCGGACCACCGCATCGATAACATTTTTCGTCATTCCCCTTTTGTTCAGTTTGCTTCCTTTCATTTTTACTGTCATAAACTTTCTTCTTCTGGGAAATATCTGATGACCACCACGATAATTATGATAACCACCACGGAAATATTGATAACCACCACCATGATAACTTCGGCCACGACCACGACTTTGGCCACGTCCACGTCCACGACCGGATGTCCCCCACGACCACGTCCACGTCTATTACCTCGACTATTATCATTATTAATATTGACTGCATTCGCTTCAGGGAGTGCAGCCGTACCAGTCGGTCGGGACTCGTGATTTTTCATCAGCAACTCATTGTTTTGCTCAGCCAACAGTAAGCAAGAAATAAGATCTGAGTACTTTTCAAATTTTCTCTCCCGTTATTGCTGTTGTAGAATGACATTTGATGGATGAAATGTGGTGAACGTTTTCTCCAGCATAATTGCATCGGTAATAGTTTCTCCACATAATTTCAGTGTAGAAGTAATTCTATAAACAACATAATTATATTCGCTTACTGATTTGAAATCTTGCAAGCGTAAATTCACCCATTCATACCTTGCATTTGGGAGAATAACAGTCTTTAAGTGCTTATATCGATCTTCCAAGTTTTTCCACAAGTCTTTCGGGTCTTTCACCGTTAAGTACTCAATTTTGAGACTTTCATGAATGTGGTGGCGAAGAGAAATCTTTGCCTTCGCCTTGTCCTGCTCGGATGTTGCATTGGTCGGTTTGATGGTATCACCTAGACCTTTTGCTTTCAAATGAATTTCGGCATCTAGTGCCCAAGATAGATCATTTCGGCCAGTTATATCGAGTGCAACAAACTCAAGGCTCGCCAAGTTCGTCATATTACTATAAAATACAAAAAGCATTTCAACAATGATAATACAACAAAATATTACATGCATAACTAATCTTAATAAAAAAATAATATTCGAAAATATAGTCGCTATAGCCAATTTTTCAAATATATAATTAAACGTAGTTACTGGCGGGAGCTACAAACCGGCACATATCAGGTGGTACAAACCATCACATGATAGGAAGTATAAACTGAACCAAGCTAGTCGGATAAACCGAACCAAGCTAGTCGGATAAACCGAACCAAGCTAGTCGGAGAGACCGAACCAAGCTAGTCGAAGAACCAAATCAAGCTAGTCGGAGAAACCGAACCAAGCTAGTTAGAGAAAAAAAGTTAATATGCCACCGCTGGGATTCGAAATCTGGACCTCCCATCACATAGTTTTGACGGTATTCCGCGAAACCAGTCGGACTATGGCATTTTGTTGTATATTGTATATATTTTATATTTGTATAATATTGTCATAAATATGAAATAAAATTATTATACCTTAATTATGCTCGTACAAATCTTCGACAGAATTAGCGTCGTCGGCGGAGATCGGCGTGCCGGTAGAGCCTCGTGCTGATAACGTGTTATAAATATTTATATAATATATAATGAACTCAACGTACATATCAATCAAAAATTGTACAAGTTCAAATGGCCAATGAGAGGTATTTATAGGCCAAGACATTCAACCAATGAAAAAATAGCAAATAAAATAATTCTAGATCTAATCTTCCTAAGGGCATCCATACTTATTTGTTATGGTGACCCATACTTATTTGTTTGTAATAATATTTAAGCTTTAATTATAATTGTTGCTATAAACTACACGCAAAACTAATTTTCTTTTTGACTGGGCTAGGATTACATTTAGCCACTCGAAATATCATTTCCACCACTTCGACGCCGAGAAGCTGGAGGTCAAGTTCACTCTGGTCGAAGGTGGTGGCATCGGCGGCGATCTCGAATCGCTCGTGTACGATCTGAAGTACGAAAATACCCCTGACGGCGGGTCGGTGGTCAAGATTACGAGGGAGTGGCACACAAAGGGCGACGCCAAGGTTGACGAGGCGATAGTTAAGGCCGATGAGGAGAGTTATGTCCAAGTTGGGAAGGCCGTGGAAGATTACCTCATTGCCCACCTGAAGTTTGTGCTGCTTAAATTATATTATTAATGGGATGTTATTGTTACCAAATAATAATTATAAGCCTCGAATGATGTATTATTGGGCATATGAGTTTGATTATGGTTTTATTTTTCTGTGCGAGTGAATGAGTGTTTTATGTGTTCAATAAACAGATTAAAATGAGGAGTTTGGTTTGCTACTGCGCTTTATGCCTTCCTACATTTTGGCTGGGGTTTTAATCCAAGTTATATGGGCATATCTTGGGAATTTATGAAGTTATATAATATAATATATATATATATATATATACATATATAATTTAATTTACCATGATTAACTTGGAATTTAAATCTAAGTTGAGCTTGATACTGTTATAAGGCCATACCCAACCATTTCCTCTAGAGTTGCTACCGTTAAATTTTCCAATATTCTCCTCTATAACTAATATCATCATTTTTTAATCAATTTCCATTATCTAAAAATTATATAATATCATTAAATTTATTAAAGTATATAATATTAATTCTTACCTATTTAATTAAATTATTGAAAGTTTATAACCATAAAACTGTAAAAGCAAATCATATAAATTATTAAAAGTAAAGAAAATACAGAAAACCGAAAAAAAATAAAAAAACAAAAGAAAAAAACATTAATAAATTTTCCATCGTCATCTTCTTCGCGATACCAATACCACATATTTCAGAAAAATTTCCCAGTCCACCTGAGATCTGCGTTCTTTGCTCATTCCTTCCAAGTATTTGTCGTTTTTAATTATTAAAAATGTAAAAAGTGTATTGCGGGTGAACGGCGCCCCACAATAGGGGGGACGCTGTAGCGATCGCTGGCAATGGCCCATCGAGGATTATCGACTAAAGGAGACTTGATTAGCATAAATGATGATAAAAAAGAAACTCAGGTACCAGAACATATTGAAATTTTAAGAGATCGCGATCACCGTCCAGAACGCAATTAGATGAAAACCGAGATGAAGTCATCGTTGACGATAAATTCTCATTGAACCTAGCGCTACATGAAATTAATGAGATTAATTAGATGAGGATCATGTACTACGGTCTGTAAAAGAAAGCAGACAAAGAAAATTGACCAATGAAAAGATGCAATCGAGGCGGAATTTAAATGGCTCGAACAACGAAATGTTTCCGGACATGTAGTCCGCATACCAGAATCGTAAAGCCGATTGATAGAAATGAGCTTTAATACGAAAGAGAAATGAAAACGGCAAAATTGTGAATTTGACGACGGCTTGTTGCACAAAGTCTTTCTGTTATTAATTTGAGGAGGCATATTCTTCTGTGGTTGGCGCAATACCTTTCCGTTAGAAAATTAGTCTGACAATACGTGAATACTCGATTTCATCTTATTGACGTTGTCACTTTTTATTTATATGAAGCTTACGGAAGGATTATAGTTGCCTGAGAATTCAGGACCCCCGGTATGATTGCTCAATTGAACTGAATAAATCGCTTTATGAGCTAAAGTAATCCGGGCTTATGTGGTATAATCGCCTATGAATATATATTGAAAGAGGGGTATAAACTTGATCAAATTTGCCTTTGTATATTTATGAGAAAATGTGAAAATGACTTTGTTATTATTGCAGTATATGTTGATTATCATATAATTGGGACTCCTGAAGAGTTATGAAAAGTTGTTGATTGTTTGGCAAAAGGAGTTCGAATGAAGGAAGGATCTCGGTAGAACAAAATTTTGTATTGGACTCATAATTGAATATTTTAAGAACGGGATATTTGTACATCAAGAGACTTATACAAAAAATGTAGTGAAAAGATTTTATATGGATGAAGCTCATCAATTAGATACTCTGATAATTGTCAGATCATTAGACGTGAATAAAGACTCGTTTAGACCATGCAGATGTAATGAATAAGTGCTTGGTCCTGATATCTCAGTGCTACTGGAGGCTAATGCATCTTACGAGTCACACACGACCTGATGAACATTTGTTGTTAGTCTATTGGCAAGGTATAGTTCGTCACCGATCACCGACTCATAGACATTGGTATGGGGTCAAACGGATTTTACGATACCTTCGAGAATCAACTGACATGCAACTATTCTATTCTAATGAGATGAAAGAGGATTTATTGGATATGCAGATGATGGATATCTGTCTGACCCTCATAATGCTCGATCGCAAACCGATTATTTATTTACATATGGTGGAACTGTTATTTCATGGCGGTCAGTTAAACAAATTTTAACCGCCACTTTCATCTAATCACGCTGAAATATTAGCAATTCATGAAGCTAGCAGAGAATGTGATTGGTTGCATTCGATTAGTCAGCATATACAACAAACTTGTCAGTTATTATCGGAAAATGTACTCCGACGATATTATATAAAGATAATGCGGCATACATCCCCCAGTTAAAGGAGGGATATACCAAAGCTGATAGAATAAAACATTCACCGAAATTTTTCTTTACACATGAGTTGGAAGAAAATGGTGATATTGATGTACAACAAGTACGATCTAGCGAAGATCTCGCAAACTTATTTACGAAAGCACTTCCTCTTATAATTTAAGAAAATTGATATATACAATCGGGTTTGAAAATTTCGAGATTTAAAGTGATGTTATCATCAGGGGAGAAAATATGTGTTGCACTCTTTTTCCTTCACTGTGGCTTTTCCCATGGGTTTTTCCCAGTAAGGTTTTTAATGCAACATATGAAACCGTATCAGAGGAATTATGTACTCTTTTTCCTTCACTAGATTTTTATGTCACTGGGTTTTTCAGGTTTTAGCGAGGCACATTCTCTTGAAAAACATACAATCAGGAGTGTTATGAAATAATTATTTAGATGTGGATGTTTTTATTACAAATATACATCAAAGCGAATGTCCATTCCAGACAGCTATTCTTTACTTCAACCAATAGTGCGGACTGCGGAGCATGGAGTCAAGTGATGTAGGCCATAACGATTATTGTTGACGTATGCAATGAGCAATACTCCGTACTCTTCTGTCCTTTTGTACATGAATTTGCATATATAAAGGCTTGTATGTTCAGTTTGTAATGTGAGAATAAGAGATTAATATAACCATGTTTACATCCTCAAATATATATGCTATTACATAATATATTAATAATAACAAAGTTTACATACGTTATAAATAAAATGTTTATAACACAAACAGTGTTCATTATAATAGAGTGATGTACTGGACCAACTTCATCGCATCTAGTGGTTTCCATAACACCGTTTATTAGATCTCTTTACTGAATTTAAATAAATAAATGGTCTCATTTTATTAACATCCACTTTTCTCTTTCACCATGTATAAATTCATTAAATACTTGAAACGCATGGTTTCATGTATATAGGATAGTAGGCCATCTTTATCCTACTTTGTAGATTACTACTACCAAATTCCCTATTCATTTCTTCATTCACATTTATAAGTATTAATATAATATAAGTATTAATGTAATATATATAGGGCCTAATAATATTGATAAAAATCACATTATCGAATTTCCACGTCATTACTAAAGTGAGCATGTCACCTGAACATTGTAATTTTCACATTGGCGTGGTATTACAGATTTATAACTGGGGTTATTTGTTTTGGGTAAGGATTTTCAATAAGAACGAACAAAATAAAAGTATGTGTTGTTAGAAGACATGAGCTCGGACTTGTCGGATCATGGGTTTGAGTTCTATCTCAATTATATAAATATCATACAGTAAAATTCTAATGAAATATTACATAAATATGAGTCCTATTCTATTTAGAAGTGGAAACACAAATTTGACGAGTACTGGTCAAATTATACTTGTGAAGTAGGGACTACAAGCCTTACTTATTTTCACTTGCAGCGAAAAGTCAAATAGAGTACTTCGGCAATTTGTGATTTTTTTTAAAAACATTTTTGCTGATTTGTGAACATGTTTTTTTTTAATGGAAATTTGTGATTAAAAAATACTTTTATGATAAATATAAAATGAATGAGAAGTCTGGAACGACAAATAGATGGTTACTAATTTAACAAAAAATGTTTCTGTGTCAATTATATCGCGGAAAATCTATCATAACATATATAATCTATATACACACATTCTTGCTACTCACATCACAAAACTCTATCCTCTTTCTTCCACTCCATGCCGTTTCGTTTCGATAAAATCGCAAAAGAGTATCCCCTTCATAGGGATATAAAATACAATACATCTAATATTTAAAAAAATAAATGAATAACGTTCTAGATTTTATATTATGTCTACAATCTTGAACAACATATCACATGAAACTAAATCCTTTGATACTTATCTAAAATTAGAAGTCGCAAAACTTCTAGAGAGGTGCCCCATATTCAATCTCGGCTGCGCTTGAATATTCAATCATTCTCATTTAAAAATTCCAACTGGGGATAAAAAAAAAATAATTATTATAAGATAACCAGCCGAGCCCTATATATAACCCTTCCCATAGGCTCATCTTCCTCACACTTTCATCCAACTAAATTTACTATCTTCTTACACAAGCAATTTTAACTTAACCAAAAATTAAGAATGGGTGTCTACACTTTCACTCAAGAAATCAAATGCAAAGTGCCAGCAAAGAGGGTTTTCAAGGCCTTCGTCATCGAAACGCACGACGTCTTGCCCAAGGTTGTCCCGCATTTAGTCAAGAAAATCGAAAACACCCATGGCGATGGTGGTGTTTTAACCCATAGAAAGACGCACTTCGCCGATGGTTAGTACATACTAGTATTTTTGCACACTCATACGTGTGTGCTATATAATAATGTTAATTATAAAATAATAATACTAAATATAGAAGGACATATTTGGAAATATAAAAATATTTGAGTAGTGGGTGGTTTTTTATTTATTCTTAAACGGAGTAGTGTGATAACTAACTAATTGGCTACAACTTTGGTGTAATTGATACACCAAATTAGATAAAAAAAAAATGCAATTTTTAAGAGGGCCTGACAATTAATATAAGAGTATAGATATATATTTCATGGCAATTTCAACATAAATTCAAGGGTTAAATTTCTTTTTTGTTCAGTAATTTAGATGGTTTGCATCATAGTGTCAGATAATTTAGTGTTCGCCATTATATTGACAAATAACTTTTGAAGTTATGCAATTTAGGACAATACGAAACCCTATATTATGTTCAAATTGAACCCTAAAATTAGAATATGGGACAAAATCAATCGTTCCCGGTGTATATAATATTCTTACGCCATATAAGCTCAAGATAAGAACCCAGTATAAATTAAAATTAAGAAGTCCATGATAATTTATCTGGGCTCCACACACAGTTATTCTATATCGGGTCTATCTATTAATATCGGGCTTGTCTATTAATTCGGGCTTTAAGTAATTGCACCAACAAATATGTAACCACGTATTAGTTATATTATGTGGGCTAATGTAGGACAGCAAATGGGCCGTTAAATTGCTTAGTTCTGAAAGTTATTGTCCTTACAATTACAATGAAACCCCCTAAATTTGTTGTCTCTATAACGCGCAAACACCTTATCTAAAAAAAATATTGAAGCTTTAGTTATAATTGTTACTATAAGAAAACACGCAAACTAATTTTCCTTTCGACTGGCCAGGATTGCCATTTAGCTACGCGAAATATCATTTCCACCACTACGACGCCGAGAAGCTGGAGGTCAAGTTCACTCTGGTCGAAGGTGGTGGCATCGGCGGCGATCTCGAATCGCTCGTCTACGACCAAAAGTACGAAAATACCCCTGACGGCGGGTCGGTGATCAAGATTACGAGGGAGTGGCACACAAAGGGCGACGCCAAGGTTGACGAGGCGATAGTTAAGGCCGACGAGGAGAGCTATGTCCAAGGTGAAAAGGCCGTGGAAGACTACCTCATTGCCCACCCTGAAGTTTGTGCTGCTTAAAATAATATTATTAATGGGATGTTATTATTACCAAATAATAATGAATAAGCCTTGGATGATGTAATACTGGGCATAAGAGTTTGATTATGGTTTGATTTTTCTTTGCGAGTGAATGAGTGTTCTAAGTGTTGTTCAATAAACAGATTAAAATGAGGAGTTTGGTTTGCTACTGCGCTTTGTGGCCTTCCTACATTTTGGCTGGGCTTTTATTCCACGTTATATGGGCATATCTTGGGAATTTATGAAGTAATGGGCTCTATATATTGTTTATTATAAATATATGTAATTTAATTTACCATGATTAACTTGGAATTTAAATCTATTGAGCTTGATATTGTTATAAGTAGGCTCGCCAATGCTCGCGGATTACATGCAATGAGTTACTAAACTATCCTCCACAATAAATACTTTTTCCAAAATCATATTTTTTTCATTATTTCTATGTACTCGCCAATTTTCACGCAGTGTTTACAATCTTATCTTTTTACTTCTAATATTAACTCACAACCACTTTCAATTATGTGTCTCATAGCCAAAAATAAATTATACATTAGAAAAAAATATATATATAGGAGAAGGGAAAAATTTCTCCCAGTTATTTTATTATTTCTCTAGGAAATATTGGGTTTACGTATATATAATGGCCTTTGAATCATCGTCTAGAAGTTCCGATTTGCAAAACGCCATACATTGATCTTGTAATAAAGAGGACATTATTTAGTAGTGCTATCAATTTCGAACGAATTATTCTTTTATACTGTGCTTAAGGCCTAATACCCAATCATCAAAGACAATTGAAAACAAAAAGAAAGAAAAATATCTATTCCGAATAGGCATTGAGTGAATGTGAAGCAACACAAGTATGTAATAATTTCCCAACTTTTGGATCTTCTGCACGCGGAATTCCTTTTTTCTTGAGAGTTCTAACTTTGTAGACTTTTATGTTAAATGTTCCTTTCTGGACTATTGTATTTTTCTGTATGGAAACTGTTATATCTATTGACTTTATGTGACTGACGATTATGTAAAGAGGAAATAAATTGATCGTATATCAAAAATGCAGTTGCGTGTATCCTCTACAAACAGGCTTCACTTTATAGGAAAACTGTATATTTCATGGCGTTTTTTTTTTTTTCCTTTTTTCACACCAAACATTTCGAGACGAGCGAAAGCGAGATTAACAATGATTGATTTATCATAATTTTGGCACAATTCGTGCAGACAGCTATAAAACCAACGTGAGGTTGTAAAATAAAGTATTTTTGAGTTGTGAAAAAGCCCCTAGGCTTATGATGATGAGTAACCCATGATTAACCAGCATATGAACTTTTTTTAATAAATTCATGATGGAGATTCTCAACATAGGACAATTCCTTTTTCCTACTAGTTTGACTGAAAATACTTTAATATTTTAAAAAAAAAAAAAAGAAGGATAATAAGTTGTGAATATTGCCCCTTTGTTATCCTTTAAGCAACTCCTCCATACAATGCCACTCAATAACATTTTGATTAAATAATCAATGTTTCGATAAATTATAGAACGTTTGTGAAATTTTTTTTTATAATTTTTTGTATTACAAAATTAAATGATTTTCTGAAAAAAAAATCGTTACTAACTTATTGTAATTTTGAATTTTTTTACAATTTCCATGAAATGGTAGAAAATTCTCAATAATAGATGTTTTTTTACTTAAGTCAAAGAATTTAATCGGAGTTTGAAGGCTAAAGTTTCCTACGTATTGTTGGGATACTTCCCAACTGATTAAAGAAAGGGAGAAATGTCATAGCATTCATTCAAATTGCAAAATTACTTAAAATCTCGGTTTTTGGTATATCAAATTAAACGAGTAATACATACGTCAAACTCCATCAATTCTAGTTCATGTGAAGCTGTCTTATTATGACAGCGACAGAGTAATCTAACCGTGACATTCATAGACTACAAATTAAGCTAATCAACGGTAAAAAAAACAGTATCCCATCAATCAAAGTTTAAAATATTCGTACGCGCTTATAGTTGGTTGTTAAACTGGTTAACTATACTCAGTATTAGAATAGCTGGCTCGAACTAGCATGTGATTTTAAGACATAATCTAAGGAGTGAATGAAGGAACATAAGATCCACGTCAGCATCTCTTAGTTAACGTCTATGGCGTAACGGTCAAAAATATCAGCTACTGCTCTACGTGCCCTAAAGTCGAAGACGTGCATTATACTTTACATAATCAGTAGTGCCTGTAAGGCCGTGCACAAACTGTAAAAATATATTACTAACAAAACTTAATAGTCGTAGTAAGAGAAAAATAAATGAAATATAGTGACCGTATTTGTTTGTATCATAAAGTATAATATTGACCTTACCGCAAGCACATGGGCAGGTTCTTCCTATGTTTAGCAAATGTGAAATATTAGACGTGATCACCCACATTTACTTGTCTGGGTGCATGTGATATTATTTAATTTTATTAACATACCATCGTATATAAGAACCACAATTTATTTCATCATCACACGATAACAAACGCCCGTGGCCACCCATCCCTCATCAATATTTAATAGTGTTTGCATTATAGTATAAAATCCCTAACTATCCATCCCCCTTGGTAGTAAAACAAAACCATACAAAATACGTTAACATCATCATAGATTTTGCCTCTTTCTATTACTTACAAAAAAAAAAGCTAATTAGGTGAATATTGAAATATAAGTGGGGCCCACTTTCACGTCCCCAGCTGAAAGCCGCAAAGATGTGATATAAACTCCTTTACTACATATATATAATACGTTATATCATCTCGGTCACTTGCCTCAATTCTCACCTTGTAATAAACCAAAAAAAAAAAAAATACTTAGCTTCTTCTCTCTATAGTTATTCTGAATAGAAAAGGAAATTTTGAGCTTGAGTTAAAAGCTAACCACACGCCTATATACTGACTAACTAACCATGGTTAGGCCCTCGCAGCAGCGTTACAGAGGCGTTCGACAGCGCCATTGGGGTTCTTGGGTTTCCGAGATTCGCCATCCTTTGTTGTAAGTATTTATCATTAGTTCGTTCATTTCAATTTATTACAATAAGCGATGACATTCTTTTGAGTTATCAAACATAAGTTCCACAATGGATAAAGCTGTGTGACAACTTATAAGCTTGTGGACTACTCACTCTACTGCTAATTGATTTTAAAATGATACCCTAGGTTTATATTAATGAGCGTTAAAATTAGTAAGATTTATATAAAACTAATTAATGTGTACAAATTAAATGTTTGTTTAGGTTAGCGGATTTAGATTAACACATATGAGAATGTATGTTTATCTAAACCCATAAGCATGAGTTTAGAATTAGATCACGTAAATCCATGATTTATATATAGCTATGAACCAAACATCTAAACATATATTATATCTAACGAGGGGTATTATAAGGCTATGAAACCTAATACACATTTTTTTTGTTAGTAAGTTTTGTATTCTTTTTTTATGTACAATTACAGAAAGACGAGAATATGGTTGGGAACGTTCGAGACAGCCGAGGACGCAGCCCGAGCGTACGACGAGGCGGCGAGGATCATGGCGGGGCTCGGGCCCGCACGAACTTTGCGTACGGCCCGAACGAACCTCAGTCTTCGTCACGGGCCCTACTCTCGGCTACTCTCATGGCTAAATTACAGAAATGCCACGCCAAGAATAAGCCGCCAGCCCACGCTTGCAATGGCGATATTAAAGGCGGCAATAATAATGTTATTATTGATAGAGGAAATAATATTAATGTCGATGGTAATAATACGCTTGAAAAACACAAGTCTCTTGAGGATGATCACATTGAGCAGATGATTGACGAGTTGATGGATTATAACGGTTCGATTGAGATTATGTATAACCGTTGAGCTACGTTATGTTGTTGATTTTGATTACATTTTCGCACATTTGTGTTTTTGAGTTCTTGATCTTGAGTACTGTGTAATTATTGCCCGGGAAAAAAGGGTGTAATTTTGAGGTAGGATTTTTGTGTATTTTGTATGTTTAAGGGCGTTGATGTCACGTCACGCCCCGTAAAATTTCAAAAACTTGGCAGTTTTTATGTTATTAAATTGAACTTGGAAAATAGGCTAAGTAGATAATGATCGATGCCCGTGATTAGATATTATTCTGGTTTGAGAATAGAAGAACAATTGTCGTCTTTCTTGTGAGTTGTGATTTGATACTGTAGGAATTACTTGAACTAGTTGATATAAAATTTAAAGAACTTGGAAAAGTTGTAATGACCTAAAGTCAAAGTCATGATTCGCAATCGCAAGCAAACGATGATGATCAATAGTGGAATTTTTCTAACATGTGAGCTGTCCCCAAAATCACATATGTGATTATTATGCAACGTATGAACATTATTTTTTCTGTTTTTTCCTTTGTTATTGCATTTAATTTATTTTTCGGTTTTGTTTCTAGAAAAAATGCATGCAAACCATCAAATAACATGTATGTATAGCATCGAACTTTAATTACATTTTGTGTTTTATCGAATCAGAATGAGAATCTGTTTTTGCAAGAGTTCCCCATGTCATCATTTCTAAGATAATCTACTCAATTATATGAAACGAGGTCCTATATGTAGGAACCGTTTTTGTGTTTTCTAAAATTTCGTTAGCAACTAACAGCTCCTAAACCTAAAATAACTTTTTTTTTTAATCTTTTAAATTAGGGGTTATCATCATAAATTAAGGGTGCTTACTGTTACAGTAGTTGAAAAATACTTTATGCATCAATTGAAAAACTTAAACAGTCAAATGCCAATCGGTATTGAAAATAGTTTGGATGCTAACTCAAAAAAGCTTTGGGTTAAATTAATTAAATTTTGGGTTTTAATTATTGGGCTAGTGAATGTGATTTTTGGAGGAAAATTTAATGTGGGAATCCTACGTTGGAAAACTAGCTAGTTTTAGCACCTTTATATATTGTTGACAAATTATTGGTTTAAGATAAATAGCACTTGTGCGCGTACACGTTGGAAAATTAATGTGCGCACGGAGGGGTGCAAATCCGGGGAAATCCAATGGACTCGTGTGCGTACACGAATGCCGGGGCGAAATGAGCCAAAAAATCCCGCGGGCCTGATCAACTCTCGTTTTGCTCTGGATTTAATAATCTTCCTCTAAGGTTTGGCCTAATTTAATTAAATTTGGTCGCGTTCCGCAATCTTCGAAGTGTTCGACAAAATAAACGACAAGTCGTCCTTTCATTGTTCTTTGATAACTCAGAAGTTATAGCTTGAAGAATCAAACAATGCTTTTAAAATGACATTTTGCCTAGGCTTGGCAATGGGTCGGAGATACTTCGCTCCCCGGCGGGGATCCGCCCCGTACGGGGCGGGATTCCCCGCTTTCTCTTCCCTGGGGGGCGATCGGGAAATTTTTCTCCCCGTTGGCGGGGATGGGCGGGGATGGGGACGGGGACCATGCTCCCCGCTCCGCGGGGATCGCCGCCCCGTTTCCCATGGGGATCCGCTATATATAAGTACTAAATTACCCTTATTTATATCTAAGATTCCCTAATAAAAATATCCCAAAACCCAGCCGTCGAGAGTGAAACTTAGGGCAGGGTGATAGATCGTTGAACTTCTTAATCCTGTAAGCAAAAGCAACAGTGCAACACAAACAACACAAGCAACTTGGAGTTTACAGTAATAGAGGGTTAATATGAGCAAACTTATTATTGAGGCTAAATTACAATATTATTATGTAGTTATTTACTCGAAAGCATTTCTTTTTTTACGTTAATTATCTATATCCAAAAAATAAAATTTTTATATATTAGAAGTAGTGCGGTGTGGGGATTCCCCGTGGGAAAGAAACCCCGAAATTTCCCGTGGAGATGGGGATGAGGAGAAAATTTTTCCCGTTTGCTAGCGGGGATGGGGACGGGGATTCCCCAATAAGTGTTGGGACTTGGGGTGGGGATGGGGATTAGGCCCCTGCCCCGCCCCATTGCCAAGCCTAATTTTGCCAACATGTTTATTATATATATGAGAATAAATTCTATAGTGTAATAAACCATAAATTAAATTTGGGTTACAAAATGTTTTTAAAATAAAATTTTAAGCAACTTCACGCCTGCGATAAAATATTTGGATGTCTTATGTGGTGTTTCATAAAAGATTAAAGAAAATGAAAATAATTTGATATTATATTGTCTTTGATGCATATATATTGAAACAATGGTTCATTTCAACATTAAGTAAATTATTTTAAAACTATATAAATTAATATAATGTAACTATTCATCTTTTTACTACTAAGTTTATTTGCTGTAATATAATTTTTAAATATCTTAATCTTCTATAATAAATTTATTTTTAATATTATTTATGCATATGATTTGTCATATATTAAATAAAAGTAAATTAACATAGAGAGCTATTACAATTAAAAAATTAATTTTAAATTATTAAATAATTCATATTCAAACTAATATTAATAATAAATTTAATTAATTTCCTTAATTTAAATCTATTCTCGAATAATAAAATTTCGAATATTCATAGCAAATTTTAACTGGAATGGGCCTAGGTAATAAAGTAATATTTTTAAAATACAGCCGAAAGAATATTCAGCCCACTAAGAGGTCAATTAAGCGTTCTTTTTTCATCTTCTTCCTGGTTCCTCCACACGAATCTTCTAAAAAAAATTAAAAATAAAATCAATGTCGACGGCACCAACCACCCTTGTAGCGCCCGCCGCGCCGCCGCCGCCTGACGCCCCTCTGATTCCTTCGCCGACTTAAGGAACTGCCGAGTTATTACTTCATCTGTGCTTGTAAGGAACAGGATTTATTGGGGTATGACGGATTTTTTCTTCCTTCGTTAATTTGTTGAGCGATGTTGTTGGTATTTCTCATATAATTCTGAATAACTGTTACTTACGTGCAAAGATTTGAGAATTTTATTGCGGATTAGCATGAGGAAGGAGTTATAATATGAAGCAAAGTTTATGCATATTTACCTGAGAGAACGGATTGCACTTTTAATACTGTTTCTTGACTATTCAGATGGGAAGTAGCTCGGATGATATGTCAGATGTTAGTGATTCTGAAATACATGAGTATAAGGAGAAGCCATATGAGCTACTTAAATCTGGTCATTATAAAATAAAGGGCCCTAATGGGTGCCTAAGGTGTCCATTTTGTGCTGGAAAGAAGAAGCAGGATTACCAGCGTAACCATCTTTTCCAGCATGCCATCGGAGTTTCCAAGGGAACGGCCAAAAGTGCAAAACAGAGGGCAAACCATCTTGCATTGGCCGAATATTTGGAGAAGGAATTTGCTGATGTGGCTGAACTTGTACCCCAACAGAAAGCACCTCCAAATGTGGCTGATTCCGAGAAAACTGAGTTGTTCTGCTGGCCTTGGGTGGGGATTGTTACTAACATGCTAGAGCCTCCTCATGATGGTTATCAAGTAAGCGATCGTGGTTACTGGATGAACAAGTTCGGCAAATACAAGCCCAATTCGATCGAAATTTTCTGGGATGGTGAAAAGTGCTCAGCACAAGCCGTCGTGTGCTTTGAACGCGATTGGGCTGGGTTCAAGAACGCGATGGAGTTTGAGAAACACTTTGAAGCTTGCAAGCTGAGCAAGAAAGAGTGGCAAGACCGTAGAGATTCTCCGGGTTCTGATTTTTATGGTTGGATCGCTAGGGAAGATGATTACAAATCTGAGGGTAGCGTTGCAGATTACCTTCGCCAAAATGGGCAGCTGAAATCAATTGCCGAGGTTATTAAGGATGCCACGGATGACAGGAACAAAGTTGTGGGTAGCCTGGTGAGCGAGATTGCCCTAAAAAATGAAAACATTGACCAGTTAAATCTAAAGTACAATGAGAAAGCGCTCTCTCTCAGTCGGGTGCTTGAAGAGAAGGACACGCTCCACCGTGCCTACTATGAAGGTTTTTCTTTCGCTTGTTTTTTTCTTAACCTGATATCTCCTTTGTATTTGTGACTGGGTTATTGAATTGGCTTTTGTCAACATGCTAATGTATTATTAGTTTTTGAATGGAATTGGCGCAAACATTTCTTCAGTAAACCTATGGTCTTGTATGATGCTCTAAATAACGGCAGTCAATTGATGGGCAAGTTTGATGGGTGGGCTCACTAGTTATTTGTGTACTTACTGCTTGCTGTGTAACTACCACCCTGAAAATCTCGTTGATGCTGATTGTGGGTCTTTCAGAAACAAGAAAGTTACAGAGCCTAGCACGCGAGCAGATTAGTAAGGTTATGGAGGAAAGGGAAATTTTGAACTCAGAGTTGGAGAAAAAGCAGCGTCGACTTGATGCATGGAGCAAAGAGCTGAACAAGCGCGAGGCTTCTACTGAACGTGATAGGCAGAAACTTGAAGAAGAAAAAGCAAAGGTAGCTGTATTTCCTCCCATTAGGACAGGAAACAATGGTTTCTGAAGATCCATGAAATCTGCTTAAATATTTCTGACTATTTAACCTGTACCAACTTTTATTGGAGGAGGATACAAAATCTGATGCTATTATATTTTTATTCAGACAGAATGATATTTCCCTGCCTTTCTTTCTGCTTACTGGTTTGATAACCAGCATACATATGATTAGTTCAACTTTGATCTGACATGATTGTCTTGTCAGAATAATAAAAGGATCAATGACCTAAGGATGGCTTCTGAGGAGCAACATAAAGCTGATGAGGATGTCCTAAGGCTCATTGAGGAACAAAATGTATGACTCTTAGTGTTGTCTTCCTCTCGCTCAATCACATGCATACATGGTTACACTTGCCATTGTTTGCAGAGAGAAAAAGAAGAGTGCCTGAAGCAGGTTGCAGAACTTAAAAGAAGGTTAGACGAGAAACAAAAGATTGAGATGGAGATTGAAGAGCTTAAAGGCAAGATCGATGTGATGAAGCACATGGGAAGCGATGAAGCCGTTCAGAAAAAGATAGATGAGATGAACGAGAAGTTGCAGGAGAAGAAGGAAGAACTGGACGACGTTGAAGAACTGAATCAGCAACTCCTTTCGAAGGAACGCCAAAGTAACGACGAGCTGCAAGAGGCACGAAAATCATTGATTGCGGTATGACATCTCTATTTTCTAACTTAACATTTACATGCTGGAGATGGTTCTTTTGTGAATTTGGAGAACAACTATAGAAGTTTAGTTTTCCTAGACTTTTGTGTTCCATCTCATAGAGTCTAATTTTATATTCTTCGGTAGCTAGAAATTTATCCTTCCACACTTTGATTAGAAGTCAATTTGCTGCCATGATGTAATGAACACATGTTATAATTCCCCCTCACCTGCTTGCCTAGGAATCCTTAGCAATCATATTTCCGTTGCAATCAAGCCCTCTGTAATTGCCGACTATAATCTCAGGCTCTGATCGACATTCCAAGTGGGACCCGCGCAAACATAGGCATAAAGAGAATGGGTGAAATCGACGAGAAACCTTTCACCTTAGTCTGCAAGCAGAGGTACCCGCCCGGCGAGGCCGATATAAAGGCACTCGAGCTCTGCTCTTCCTGGCAAGAAAAGCTGAAGGATCCCGAGTGGCACCCTTTTCTTATAATCGAAGATGAGAAAGGGAATCATAAGGTTGATAACATCAAATCACTGAAGCCCAGCTTCGTTTACTATTACTATACGTATGAACGTAATGGATGTACTATGTTGTTGTAGCGTGTGATAAAGGAACAAGACGAGTCCCTATGGAAGCTTAGGGAGGAATGGGGGGAAGAAGTGTATAGTTCTGTGACTACTGCTCTAATGGAGCAGCAAGAGTATAACCCTAGCGGGGGATACGTTGAGCCCGAGCTATGGAACTTCAAGGAGGGACGAAAGGCGACTCTCAAGGAAGTGATTGCGTTTATCTTTACTCAGCTGAGGAACCTTAAGCGCAAGAAACGCTGAAAACTGATTGAATGGATTGTTCTATCTATCTTTGCTGCCTTGTTGAATGGTAGGTATGGTTTATGGACGAGCTTTGTTCTAACAATTGGGATCAAAAGATGCTTCCACTAGCTAATGTCAACGTTGTAAGGATGTTTCTAATATTAGTGGATGAATTTTCGTAATGCCTAGGAGTAGCGTTTGGATTCGCGTATCTGAACAAATCGGATGATTTGAAATATGGATTTCAAAATGAAGCTGGAGCTCGATAAGTTCGTCAAACTAGATTTCTAACTCTTTCTTTTAAAATAAAAATACAAAAATAAATGAAAAATAATAATAATAAAAAAAAACAAGCTCGCAAGACCCACGGGTGAGCTTGCTCCGACAAGTTTGTCGAGCCTGAGCCGGCTCATTAGCGATCCCGTAACGAGCTCGAGCCGGCTCATTGAGATCAGGAGTCAGCTCAACTCATCATTCTCCCTCTCATTTATTATTATTTTTATTTTTACTTTTTACTATTGTTGTTATTATTATTTGTTTATGATTATTTATGAAAAACTCATTATGAGCTCAATTTTGGATTTCGAAAACGCACCATTTGACATGAAATTTGAAATCCGAGAAATGTAGGCGTTTAGATTTAACATCGAATTTGGGTGAATCGAAATTCAAATACGCTCGATTGTTAAACGGGAGATTTGGGGAAATTTTGGATTTCAATCGAAATTCGAAATCCAAACGGACCCATAAAGATATGTTTGGGGTTATGATTTATGTGTGTTCTCAATGGACATATCGATGTAGTAGTTTGGTTGATGATACCATATCAATGTTTCTAGCAAACAATTACATATTTTTAATGAAATTGTGTAGAAATATCAATACTTCATTAAGCCTCAAGGATTGGATTCGGTCTGTAGTTTAGACTAAATTAAAACATGATATTGACAATTTTACGCATTTATTTTTTAGTTAATTATGGTTCTACATTTAATATAATACGTCGTATACATAAGATATATATATATATATATATAGATTATATAATTATGCAAATGTAGGCGCCCTCGTATGATGCCACATGTTCCATAATATTTAATATAGTAATTTAAAACTAAATAATAAAACCATGAAAACCTCGGTATCATACACGTCATTCCACATGATTTACCCGCTATAAATAATTATTTATTAATATAAAGAGTTAACACAGTACATTACACGAGTAATAAACTAGTATATATCTTATATATATAATAAAATATAGTTTGCTTCTGCTTGCGACACGTGTTCATGTCATTATATTAAACAAAAAACTAAAAAAATAGTGAAAATACCGCCCACTAACAAAGTGAAAAACACATTATTTTCACATTAAATCATTTAATTTATATTATTATTGTTATACAAGAATATTATATTAATTATACAACACCCGTGAAATTCCTCGGGCATAAAGCTAACATATAATTATGGAAATGTAGGTGACCTATAATGTTGCCACGTGTTCAAGATAATAAATTATTATAAATTTTAAATTATAAAAAAATTAAAACAACACAGAGTGAAAAAGATACTAGTAATTAGTAAAATTAAGTAATTCCCGAATCCCGAGTGAACTTATGAATAACTTATATGAATAGGATATGTGGGGCTAGCCCATAACCAGGTCTAGTGGAATGTGGGATACATCGGACAGAAAAAAAAAAAAAAAGGACATGTATTTATTTCAACATTTGGGCCATACTTCTTGAAGCATCTGGTGAAGCCCACTAGCGTTAGGGTTTTAGGTTTCGCTATTTATTTCCTACTACTCACTCAGAATCGTTCACTGCAGCACTCTTCACGGCTTCCTTTGTTCGAAGGTATGAGATCTCTCCATATTTTCTGTACAATCTTCTCTTTTCTGTACAATCTTTAGTCTTCGTACCACTATCCATGGCTGAGCTAGCTATCTACTCTTGGCGAGATTAAGTCGTATATTATTTTTTATATTTATTTGGTTGGGAATTTTGTGGCTCATATGTTCGTTGATATGCGTCGCTATTGATAATTCCTAGTTGAGCGGTCGATCAATTTGCAGGTGCACATCGAAAGGCTTGATTAATTTCAAAGAAGGCAATGTCTGGGTATGTAGCTTTCACATCTTCGTTTTTAACTATTTTTGATTTTGCATCGTTTGGTTTTGAACATCTTTTTATGCATCAAATTGATCTGAAATGATCTCAAAATAGTTTACTCTCTGTCACGGCATGGTTCCTATGTCTCCTTCGATCTGAGTATGAAAAAGTTCATATTTGATTCAACTGTGCGTTGAGAAAGAACTTCTTTTTCGATGTACCTCTAACATATTCTTTAAAAAGTGCACCTTCCCTATGCAATCAAGATACCTGGAAATGTATTTAGCCTTGATCCAAAAAAATAAACGTTTGTCTCACTTTCTTCACCAAAAATGCTATTTTGCAGTGAAGAGCCCGTTGTTTCTGAGACACCTGCCCCAGCTCTTGGGGAGCCTATGGACATCACGACAGCTCTACAACTTGTCCTGAAAAAGTCTTTGGCGCACGGAGGACTCGTTCGAGGACTTCACGAGAGTGCTAAGGTGATCGAAAAGCACACAGCCCAGCTCTGCGTTTTAGCTGAAGACTGTGACCAACAAGACTACGTCAAACTGGTCAAAGCTCTCTGCGCTGACCACAACGTCAACCTCATCACCGTCCCGAGTGCTAAGACGCTCGGCGAATGGACAGGCGTAAGTTAGCCTATTAAAAATGTCACTTTTTGTGGTGAAACTTGAAAATCGTAAGCTGGAATTGTAGTTGAAATTCCTGGACAACTATGGTGATGACGGACCATCATCTTGAGCCGGTTGTCCCTTTGTTTTGAAGGACACGTCAAATATTACTGTTGATTTGTAGTTTTTGGTCGTGTGATGTGTCACAGTTGTGCAAGATTGACTCTGAAGGGAAAGCTAGGAAAGTCGTCGGCGCCTCTTGCGTCGTCGTGAAGGTATATATTCTTTACGCCATAACTGAGTTTATATCTCTAATGATTTTAGTCTGAGATTAAGAAATTTTTTTATCTACGTAGGATTATGGAGAGGAAAGCGAAGGCCTTCACGTTGTGCAAGAATATGTCAAGTCTCACTGAATGGGTGTGAAGTGAAATCTTGGCAATGTGTTAAGTTTTTATAGTTGAACTTTTTTGATCGAGGAATGCTTTTTGGCTTTTGATTTTCTTGAAGACTGCTATGAATGAATGTTTTGTTGCTGAGTTTATTTGGTTTATCATCTCTCCTTTAACTTGTTCTTTTCTTATTTTTATGATGATAATGAGTTACTTATCATTTATAACTTAATTGATGAAACTAGAGAATTTCCTACAGTAAAAATTATATTAAAACTTTAGGCTTATTTATTTTTTAGTCCCATAAGTTAGGTGGTTGTCGTTATAGGGACAGTTTTTTTACGGGTTGGCAATACAGGGACTTCAAACTATCGAAATCATGCATTATAGGAATATTTTATTTTTACCCCAAATTCCCCACGTGAGATGCACGCGTATGACGTGGATGCTGAGTCACGAAATTTTCGACGGGAGCTTGCATTAGAAAATTGCCACGTCATAAATAATGAAAACTAAAATAAAAATAATAAATCAGAAAATCAATTCACAATCAAAATTTCTCTCTCACACAATAATCGAGAAAACAATCAAAATCAAATACAGTAGAAACTATAAATTAATACTCGATAATTTAATAAACTCCTAATATAATATTTTCGTCCGGCCCGACGGGGATAACGTACTAATAATTCTCTAAAATTATAAGATAATAGACTTTTGATAATTTCTATAGGTCCCGTATAAATTATAAATTAATAATTCATATGTAAAAACGTCGGTCACTTCACATTTTAAGATGAGATGCCATGTACGATGTGGGTCTTTTTCATAGTGTATTATATAGAGATAATTTATTAATATTACTTAAATGTACATTAAACCATCATATGATAATCTGGGAATTGAAGGTTTGATCATAATTTGACGTCATTGAAACATAGGAGAAATTATTTGATGCAGTTCGAAAGGTAATATACACTAAATTAATATTTTATTAATCGATAAATTAATAATTATTACTTATCGATTAATTATAACTCTAATTAAAATTCAACTGTATTAATTTATAGAGTTTCTACTGTACTCTCTCTTTATTTCACAATCTCCTCTCTTCGCACAGTTTTGAGATCCCCAAATACAGTGTCCCTTTACTCATCTTCGAGTGCTCCAAAAAACCCTAGTCGGTGAAGTCTGATTTTGGGAGTTCTCATTTGAGAGAGTGGTTTAAGCGTTCGAAACCCTAGAGTAATTGAGCGAAGTTTGCACTTGATGGTAAAATGGAGAACCAGTGGATGTTGTCTCAGCCACAACCTGAGCGACACATCAGCATGCCTCTACCTCTATACCTTAAGTATACATTTTGTTTTTTCATTTGAATCAACTTTTCTGTGTTCGTATAACTAAATTTTCTGTTTTGGAATGAAACTATTTACAGATCCTGAGACCTTCAGTATGACGCTAGTGTTGTACTCTGGTGGAAAATTCCAGCATGTACCCAAGATTGATTATTTAGGTCGGACTGTTAACAAATGGGATTATGTTAACAGTCAGTTGTTAAACCTAAAAAATCTTAAGAGATTGTTGAAACTATAGGAATCTTGGGGCAGAAGAGGTACTACAATAGGGTGATGGGATTTCAGTTAGTTGTAGAGGATAGAGGTGTTCAAATGAATCGAAAAACCGAAAAAACCGACGAACCGTAAAGAACCGAACCGAAAAGATCGGAACTGAAAAAACCGAACCGAATTAAAAAACCGAACCAAACCAAATTAAAATGGTTCCGATATCGGATTAAGCATACATAAAACCGAAAAAATAATCAAATACTATTTTTCTCCCAAATAATTTATAGTATCTTCAGATGAATGTTTTTATATTTTGGTTAGATTTTGTTCCATTTCATGTTGTTTTTTTCGGACCTTTGAATTATTTTGCTACATGTCGCGTTCCATAAATCTTCTTTATTTTTTAATAACCATATATTGTTTTATGTATTTTCAGCTCATAATATTTTTTTTTGTTGATATTAAATTCCTAACCGAAAACTGAACGAAAAAAACCGAACCGAACCAAATTAAAACCGTTCGGATATCAAATTAAGCATACGTAAAACCGAACCAAATTTGAAAAAACCGAACCGAACCGACCGATGAACACCCCTAGTAGAGGATAGTCAATTGAAAGAATTGATTCAAAAGTCAGTTGCTTCAAGAGAGGTTCAATTGTATGTTGAGGTGTTAGGAGATAAGCAGGTTGAAAATGTTGGAGAAGAAAATGCAGAGAGCGTTGTAGATGAATAGACTATTGATGATTTGAGCAGGCATAATGATTTATGATGGATGGGGAAGAGGATGATGAGATGTTTAATGATATTAATGATGAGGCAGGGGATGAAATAACTGGGGAAGAAAATTTTGATGAGGCATATGCTGATGTGAGGAGAGGAAGATGAGATGGGAAGTGAATTAGAAGATGATGTGATGGGAAGTGAATGTGAATTGCATGATCACAAGTTGTCTGATGATGATGGGGAAGACAGTAATGTCCCTTTGAATCCATGTACCATCTATGATCCACAATTCGAGTTGGGGATGATATTCAGCACAAAGGCTGAGTTCAGAAAGGCTTTTTATTCTCATGCCATAAAAATAAGAGGAATGTTTGGATCTCAAAGAATGACACTCAGAGAATTTTTGGCAAGTGCAAGACTGGGGGATGTAAATGGAGAGTGCATGTACTTAAGAAGGGTCAAGAATGTACATGGCAGATTGTGACTTACAACCCTAAGCATGATTGCCCAGCTTCATATGAAGTCAAGAATCCGAAATCTCCATGGCTTGCTGAGAAATACCTGGCTGCTTTTAAATCAGATCCTAAGAGAAGTACTAAAGGATTTAGAATTGATGTGAGTATTGATTTGCTAGTGAAGATCTATATAGACCAAGCTACTAGAGCTAAGGGAAGGGCATTAAAAATACTACAAGGAGAACCTGCAGATCAATATGCCAAATTATGGGTTTATGTTGAGGATTAAGAACACAGATTTTGTGGTTCAAAGTGTCTTACCACTTGCAGAACATATATTTTGTGTAAGATATTTGTATAACAACTTCAAGAATGTAGGGTTTAGGGGAGTGGAATACAAATGTATTGTTAAAGCTTCTACGGTTGGTGAATAGCTAGAATGAGTGAGTTTGCCAACTTAAATCAAGAAGATGTTGATTGGTTTAAAGATAAGCCTCCTGAGCAATGGTGTAGAAGCCACTTCAAAACAAATGCAAAATGTGACATGCTGTTGAATAATTGTTGTGAGACATTCAACATCATGATCTTAGAGGCTAGGAAAAGCCTATCCTAAATATGCTGGAGTGGATTAGAGAGTTTCTTGTGAAGAGGCTGCAGGAGAACAGGGACCGAGCAAACAAAAAATGGGATGACAATGGGATATGCCCAAGGATAAATAAAAAATCTGATAAAACATGCTGAGAAGTTGCCAGACTGCATTCCTCTGAAATCAGATGAATTGCACTATCAAGTCAATGAGATTAATGGTGGCCAATATGTGCTTGATTTGTAGGAAGTGGGATTTGACTGGGATACCTTGCAAGCATGCATTGTGTGCAATATATGATCAGCATCAAGATCCAGAGCTATATGTGGATGAGTGCTATTCCTTAAGAACTTACGAGAAGGTTTATGCACCTGCAATTATGGAGATCAGTGGCGCTATGTTATGGGAAGAAACACCTTTTCTACCTCCACTACCCCTAACTTTGGAAGAAGACCAGGTAGACCAACTAAGGCAAGAAGAAGAGAAAGTGATGAGGCTGTGATGAAAGGGAGGAAAGGAAACGCCGTAATGACTATGAGATCTAAGAGAAGGCAAGTGGCTGTGAAATGCAGCAAATGTGGCCAAATTGGTCATAACTTACGAACCTGCAAAGAATCTGAACATCTTGAAGATTTTCGAGAATCTGCACAAGGTAAATATAATTTCTGTTCAGATATTGCAATTTTAATGTTTTCATTACTTGAAAATTGATGTTGCGATTTCTGTTTCACCTAATGTTCAACAGGTCATATCACAACCTGCTAATGATGAACTTGATATAACTGGGACAACATCAGTGGTCTCTAATGAGAGTGGTCTTGCAGCTTTGCAACATGGTACGGAAATGAGAAATAGGACCATATTGCCTACGATGCAGGTTTGTTTCATATGTCTAAACTTAGTGTATGAATTGTTATCAGATTGCATCCGGTGACTACTATTGTTAATGTAGGACAAGAGGAGAAAAAAAGGGAAGGGAGCTTTCATTCCACCTAGGCCTTCAGATATTTCGGAAGATTCATCAGCTCACATGAATTATACAGCACCTCAAAGAGTACAAAAAGCACCTAAGATGCGAGGTCAAATGATGCAATCAAAGGCTACAACCTCTACTGCTGAACCTACAACTCGATGCTCACAAACTATTGTAGGAGGTCCATCTGTTCGCAACAAATCATCCTTGATTCAACACATTAAAGGCTCAATGGCTTCCAATGAAGGAGGGCCTTCCAAAAGAAAAAGCCATAAATGTTTCTATTGATATATGTTGTCGGTGATGTTGCTGCTTTTGTCCTCTTGAAAGTAGTTTGCTAGACTATTTTGATTGGTATGTCCTTTTGCTTGGTATGCTAGTATATGTAATTTTGCTTGGTATGTCCTTTTGCTTGTTATGCAAGTAGATGTTCGATGTTTGGTATGCCCTTTTATAATGTTGATATATTCTTCGTAATATTTGAAGTGGTCCCGATACGATACGAATGTAAAAACTAAGTTCTAAAACAGGTGACTAGATGTTGGAACAAATGTTGGGGTAACACTAAAGCCAACACCTGGAATCAGATCCCACACAGAACGCACAGCGGAAATTGTAACGAACTTAGTAAAGAGAGAGATGAACACGAGATGTAAATTTTGTGCAGCAAGTTAAAAACTTGCTGCGTGCCTCATGGCGAAATTCCACTACGAAGATGGATTACAAAAACAACTATCGAAAGATAGTAAAAATCAAGCCTAGAAAACCACGAATCTTACGATCCTGCAAACCTACAAAGTCCTTAGACTTTTGCAAACAGATACACTAGGCTAAAGGAACTCTCGTGATCGCTCAAACTCGATATGAGCTTCGCTCGATATATTTCGTGATTTTCGCTCAATATGTCGCTCAAAAGTTACTCCATGAAAGCTCTATTGTGGCAGCTCGAAATTCCCTTTATTTATAGGCTTTGGCTCCCTCTTGAATGGTAAAAGATCTCTTGACAATCTCCTAAAATATCTCCTTGAAGATCTCCCCAAATATAGTAAATATTTGAGTTCGAATCTTCTTAAGCTCTTGGGTGATCTCATATCTTCTATTTATGGTATGTGCAATCTCCAATTGATATGATCTTCATATGGTAAGTGCTTCACTTATTTTTGGGGAAGGAAGACAAAACCTTTTTCATCTCTTCGACGATCTCTCCCGTTTTGTCTTTCTTCCCAAAACCCGTGCACATCCACTTAGCTTTGTCCAAGACTATCTCCCCCCTTTTGGGAAGAAGAAATCTCCCCCTTAATTTGACGCGCCAAAATAATTTGAGTTTGAAATATCCATAGAAAAGGATAAAAATGCTTAGTTACGTCAAGCGAAGGCTCTGATACCACTTTGAAGTGATCTCGGTACGATATGGATGTAAAAACTAAGTTCTAAAACAGGTGACTAGATACTGGAACAAATGTTGGGGTAACACTGAAGCCAACACCTGGAATCAGATACCACATAGAACGCACACCGGAAATTGTAACGAACTTAGTAAAGAGATATGATGAACACGAGATGTAAATTTTGTGCAGCAAGTTAAAAACTTGCTGCGTGCCTCATGGCGAAATTCCACTACACAGATGGATTACAAAAACAAGTATCGAAAGATAGTAAAAATCAAGCCTAGAAAACTACGAATCTTACGATCCTGCAAACCTACAAATTCCTTAGACTTTTGCAAACAGATACACTAGGCTAAAGGAACTCTCGTGATCGCTCAAACTCCATATGAGCTTCGCTCGATATATTTCGTGATTTTCGCTCAATATGTCGCTCAAAAGTTACTCTATGAAAGCTCTATTGTGGCAGCTCGAAATCCCCTTTATTTATAGGCCCTGGCTCCCTCTTGAATTGGTAAAAGATCTCTTGACAATCACCTAAAATATCTCCTTGAAGATCTCCACAATATAGTAAATATTTGAGTTCGAATCTTCTTAAGCTCTTGGGTGATCTCATATCTTCTATTTATGGTATGTGCAATCTCCAATTGATATGATCTTCATATGGTAAGTGCATCACTTATTTTTGGGGGAATGAAGACAAAATCTTTTTCATATCTTCGACGTTAACAATATTGATGGTTTCATCGTAATGTTGATTATTTCTTGGTATGTCATTATAAGGTAAATCCAAATCAAACAAAACAATTCACTCGACGCATTAATAACAAACAACACAATTCAGTCTATTAATATAAAACAACACACTTCAGCCAATACATTAATACCATTTAACTGGATACAACATGCATCTTAATGCAATTCATGATACATAACGTATTTGGTAGCAAAAAAATTAGAGATTGCGCAAATACACGAAAAAAAAAAAAGGAAAACACATCCAAGTGCTATGTTGCGACATGATGGACATCTGTTGGTTTCTTGTAACTTCTTTGTTCAAATTTTTGATATTCTTCTGCAAATTTTCAAGCTCAAGCTGCAACTTTTCTTTCTCGTTTTCGATCACTGAATCTTCCCCAACAAATCCACTAATATTTTGCGATCGAGAACATAGAGGAGGATCTTCCCATTTGACAAAATCACATTCGTTTTTCTGAGAAAAAAAAACAAAGCAGAATTACACACTCGAACACTAACGAAAAATTGAAATAATCTGAAACAAGCCCTGCCCCAGCGAAAAGTTTGTGCTCGACACAACAAAAATCATAGTCGCACCTTGTAATCTCGACAAGAGTGGAATCGACGACGGGGTTCTTTCAGTTCATGAAGTTCTCAAACGAGCTGGTCGGCTACAATGACAGTACAAGCATCTTTGGACAGAGGACATTGTGACTCTTCCCTCAGTTACTCGATGGTTTTGATCGCTTAAACCACTCTCTCAAATGAGAACTCCCAAAATCGGACTTCACCAACTAGGGTTTTCTTGGAGCACTCGAAATTGGGGAATTTCGAATGGATTGAAGAACTGATCGTGAGTAAGGGGACACTGTATTTGGAGATCTCAAAAATGTGTCGAAGAGATAAGGAGATTGTGTCGAAGAGAGGGGGGAATTTTATTGTGAAATTGATTATTTTGTTTTTATTATTATTTTGATTTTTGTTTTATATTTATTTATGACGTGGCAATCTATGATACGGGCCCACGTCGAAATTTTTCCTTTTTTTCGTGACTCGGCATCCACATCGTAAAACACGGCCGCGTGCGTCTCACGTGGGGCATTTTGGGGTAAAATGTCCCTATAATGCATGATTTCGATAGTTAAAGTTCTATATTACCAACTCGTAAAATAACGATCCCTGTAACGCCACTCCATAAAACCTTATTCACCATTTACTTTGAAAATAAAATTTGATATTATGGTTTCTTTCAATGGAGTCGAGATAATACTGACCAAACAAGCTTCTCTTATCGTCCGTCCATGTGTCGTATCATCATCTTCATCATCATTTCGCTTATATCCTCACCTCAGTCAAAGCTTGGATTCTTCTGATCAAATCGTCTTCAGTTAATCAGCAATTGCGAGGTAGAGCGAGCTAATACTTCTCTAGGTAGAGATTCATCAATATATACTATACATCAACTATACACTGCTGGTGATTTTTACGTACTGGACACGATGATGGGCGGTGGTTGTCTATTTCGGCCTGCTCCGGCGGTGGCGGTTTCTCCTTCGCCGTATCTCCCCTGCCGGCCTCTGCAATTTCGGAACCTTCCGTGCGCCGTCGTTGGACGGAAGAGCGGACCTAATAGGCGCAGTATTTCAGGATTGGCGTTCGCGAAGGGAAAGGACGACGGCTCTTCAGCTTCAATTTCCACTTCGTCGCCGTCCACGACGGGGCAAGAAGAGCTTGACGAAGTCGAAGAAGAAGAAGATGATGAAAACTACGAGCCTGATCCTCAGGACCTTGAATACGCGTCGCAAATTAGAAGAGTACGTAGTTCGCACAACTGCTTGTGCGTTTAATTGAGCTTCTGATCTGCTCCGATGTTTATGTAATCGGTGTTTAATTGTCAAATTAGGTTTTGGAGCTTCTTAAGAAAAACAGGGACATGCTCTTCAATGAGGTTTGTTTTATCTAACCATCTGCCGAGCTGGAGATTATTTAGTACCAGTAAACTTATTTACTCTTACTGGTTTTAGGTAAAACTAACCATCATGATTGAAGATCCCAGAGATGTTGAGAGAAGGCGTCTGCTCGGCATCGATGATGAAAACGCTCCCACTAGAGATGATCTTGCTGATGCTTTAGTCCAAGTAACTGATTTTCTCTTTGATCTTCTGGGGATAATTCTTAGACTGCCTGTTAAGCTTCGATTCTGATTTATGAACATCACATTACTTCCACGTAACCAATCTGTAATAGAATCAACATGGGGAAGATTCTTAGTGAGTACAGGGAAATGTTGTAGTGAAATTCAGTCCTTTATTTGTGTTAGAAGGAACATTTTCTTGTAGGAAATTGCATTTGTCTGTCTTGTAGTTATTATTGCTCGGTTTGACAATCATTCTGCAGATGGTCTTATCTTGTTTATATATTTTTCTGTGCTTATCTGAATTTTTTTACTGTTATGCTTTCAATTTTCAGCATATCTCTAACTGCAACTTCTTGGTTATCCTTAGGTAAATGAAGGAAAAATCCCGAAAAATCGTGCTGCCTTGCAGATGCTAGCCGAGGAAATGCTTCAATGGCCTAACTTAGAGGTAAGCAGCATGTTTTAATGAGTGCATACATGCTTCTGATGCTTTTGCAAGAAACGAACAAAATATTATCAAAATTAGGACACTCAACGCTACTTTATCTCGGTTCACCGTAAAAAATTGCACCTCAAATGATATGCAGGTCGAACCACCAAAGAAGAACAAAACGAGCAAATCTTTATACGCAAAGATAACAGACACGGGAATCGACCCTCGGGAAGCTGCCAAGAGGCTAAACGTCGACTGGGATTCAGCTGCCGAGATTGAAGAACTGAGGATGATAACGTCGACGTGCCGCCTGCTGTGGTAAATTCCTTTGTCTTTTCCTCTGCTGTGGCATTTCTAGGGACAAAAAGAAGGTTCTTCCATCACTGATTATGTCTAGTTCTGATATTATTATCACAGGGATATGGAGCTCTGTACCTTGTGACTGCTTTTCCTGTCATAATTGGTATCTCCGTTGTTTTGATTCTCTTTTATAACTCTCTGCAATGATATATATGTGTCTTTGATCTTCCATGCTTAGTGTAAGAATGAGTTGGGATTTTATTTTGTTGTATGAGATTTCTGTTCCACAAATGAACTGTGTAACACTTAGCATCAGTAGCTTTAACTTTTAACCTCTTTTTTTACCTTGAGGAAAAAAATTTAGATATCAAAGAATTAAAAACGTAATGTAATCTCTTGAACTTACAAAGCCTACTGTCATAAAGAAACATTTTGACAAGACGATAAATTAGAATAAAAGTATGATTTGAATTTTTGAAAAGACTTAATCAACTTTTTAGTCCTGTATATTGGGTGGTGCGATTTCGGGGCTCCTTAATTTAGAGGAGCATTTTTAGTCCCGTAAGGCTAATAAAAAGAGGACAAATTAGCCCAAGTAACACGTGGTGCCGATATCGATGATTTGGATCCAACTTTTTTTCTCTATCATCCACCTAAGCACCACCTACGTAAAGAAAAAAATTAAATGATAAGAATAATAAACATAATATTATATAATAACAATTAAGTAATTAGCATTAATTATAAAAGAAACTTATCTTCACAGCGAGCAACAACACGATCATGATAGTCGAAATCTTTTCTCCAAATCAAGAACTCAATTATTCTTTCAAACTCATTAGCATCATAATTTTGGGGTTTACTGGGAAAATGCCTCAATGTCTTTATACAAAGTGGCTTTGGATTGCCATTATAGCAGCCCGGCGAGATGGAGAAATTCATGGTTGGAAAAAAATCCTGGTCATCGATCCACTGCTTTCGAGATTACAAGGCG
>JAPQWV010002290.1:0-59494 GCA_027422505.1 Craterostigma plantagineum | reverse complement strand
TTGTCTACCTCTTCAGGGGAAGGAACTACAAACTATAAGTACCGACCTCGCTTTCCTCTTATGCTGTGGAAAAACCCGTGGCCCAGTGTACCCTAGGGGCTATGTAGTCCAACGAGTCCCTGATGGCTTGACGTTAGAAGAAGCCAATGAGATGCGAAAAAGGGGGCGTGATTTGACGCCGATATGCAAGCTTGGTGTGTGGGTTTGTCCTTTTTCTTTTCTGTTTCTGTAATGTTATTGTTATCTGACTATTTTGGGCGGTGTTTTGCAGCCAAAAACGGTGTCTACTGTGAACTAGTGAAAACGTGAGGAGGCATTTGAAGCATGTGATTGGTGAGGATCAATTGTCAAGGGTTGAACCCAAGCGACTACAAAAAAATCGGTGCAAAACTCAAGGTATTGTTAATTGGTAACTTTTATGAATCTGATGGATAGTATCGATGGGACTTTGAATTTTTATTGACATTTTGCGTATTCGACCTTAGGATCGATCTTGTGCCTTGTGTATTGATGTCATTTGAAAACGAACACATACTCGTGTGGAGAGGACAAGATTGGAAATCCTCGTTTGGCGAACCTTTGATAAGTCCAACAGAAATACGTGAAGAGGATGCTGTTGCTTCATCTGTACTTAAATCAGTCCTAGAGAATGTTACAAACTCATCTACGGTAATTGAGAAGACATCTCCATGGGTCAATGATGAGGAACCATTTGAAGTTAGAGCAGAGACGTCCATGCCTAGAATCATAGTTGGGTCGACTGAATCCATCATAGATCATTCAGATGCATATAGTTCCACCAGTGAAAGCACAGATGCGGACCCCACAGTTGAAGCTAAGCCCGAGAAGTTATTGCGTATCACAGATGATGCAAATGAAGCAACAAAAGCTAGCCCTACGTATATCAACAGAGTTGTACTTCTCAGAAATGAAGCTGTGGAAAGTGGGATGGCATATGTCTTAGATGGCCATAGCCTAGACGCTGATATCGTTTTCAGAAAAGCAGTCGACTTTGCTAAAACCGCCCCTAAAGGGCCCGTCTTTATGAAGCGTCGAAGGCAATCAGCTTCTCAGAAGAGCGAAGATGAAACAGAGCCCAAAGAAGACCCATCAGCAGTTTCTGGGCCAGAGATAACTACTGTCTCAGGCCGTAAAGTCGAAAGAAGTACCAATAGAAATAATAGAAACAGAAAGTTTGCTGATGTTAGAGAAGATTATCTCAATGTAGTCCCTCAGGGACACCTTAGAGTCGATGAACTCGCCAAGCTATTAGCATGAACTGATTCTGATGAAAGCCATTTGCTGCTATGCTGTGTATTTCTTACAAGTTCAAATGACAGATCGTTCGATTGTCTGCGTACTTCGAAAACAGCAATAAGATAAGAATGTGCTACAAGTCTGTGTTTCCTTCAATCAAATCAGTTCTACATACAACTTTCTTCTCTCATTAACTTCTGAATAATTCATTCATTCTACTTGGTTGATGATTGATTCTCCTCAGCAGGCCCACAGTATCTCTTCCAAAACCAGTGATTCTGCCATAGCAGGTGAATCTCTTCGATGGGCACTTGCTTAGTCTCGGGCAAGAGGAAGTAGATGAAGAGGCTCATTATCACTATCAGCCCGGCGAAAAGCAAGAAAATCCCATACTTGAGATGGCAAAGAGCCGCAAGAAAACACTGGGCAATCAGCGCCGTAAAGATCATATTGACGCAGACCACCACACTCTGCCCGGCCGACCTCGTCTCAAGTGGGAAAAGCTCGCTAGGCACTAACCACCCCAATGGCCCATGACCTTCCAAAGCCCAAAACAAAGGTGAAGATCACAATCACAGGAAGGCGCTTACGCCCTTCGAAAGCTTCTTTCCATCCCCAAACTCTAAAGCCAAGGTAATAGCAACTGCCACCTGAAATTGAGTACAAAGCAGGTGAAATCCAGATTGGTGTTTAGGAAATTCAGATTGGTGTTTAGGACAAGTCCTCAGATTTTGACAGGCAAAAAATGAAGAAAGAAAGGAAGTTTTCATACCATGCAGATTATCATCTCAAAGCCAGCCTCGAGGAAGAACTTCCGCCTGCCGAACTTATCCACCAAAGCCATGGATATGAGCGTGGCGAGGACCAAAGCAGCGCTGGTGATCGCCGAGGAGTACAAAGAAGCGCCCGAGCCAAAACCCAAGCTCTGAAATATCACGGGCGCGTAAAAGAGGATCGAATTATTGCCCGTCAGCTGCTGAAAGGCGGGAATTCCAATCGCCCCTATGACAAGCTGTGGGCGATTCTTCCTCCTCAAGAGGTTCCTAAAAGGGTGCTTTATGGCCTTGGCCGACTCGCTCGCTTCCAACAAGTCTTGGAACTCTGCGTCTACTTTGGGCGTTCCTCTGACTCTTTCTAGAACCTTCCGAGCCTCGTCTAGCCTTCCTTGCTCGACGAGGCTGTTGGGAGTTTCTGGGAGGAAAATCCCGCCCACGAACATTAGGGTCGCGGGCACGGCTGCTAAGCCGAGGGAGAGCCTCCATCCCACGGGTGAATCTTCTCGACTCCGTAGTTTATGAAGTTTGCTATTAGGATTCCTAAGCATGTTGTGAGTTGGAAGAGTTGGTTCACGGCTCCTCGGATCTTCGCAGGGGCCATCTCCGAGAGGTAAAGTGGGACCGCTGTTGAAATTCGGACAAGTAAGTGTATTGAGTTTTTAAGCTGCAAAGATCAAAAGGGTTGTAGAAAAAAATATGGGTTGTTATTTTTTCAGTCTTGTAATTTAGGGAGGTGAATTATTGGGACAAAGAATTTAGAGGGTCGGATTATACGGACAATAAACTAAGCAATTTACGAACTTTATACGATGCACTCCTATATTTTATCCCAAAAGTTGCTTATTATTGAAAGTTATTGTCCGTATAATGCTACCTCTCAATTTTGTCGGAACCTTATTTTATACGCCGTAATCGTGGAATATGGAGCGAAATCTAGGATTCCGACGTATAATATCCCTAATTTGCTTAATTTTAAAAGCAATTGTCCGTATAGTGACATGGCATAAAGTTGTCAGAACCCTAAATTATACGCAGAAACCCTAGATTTTGGTCTACGTAAAATCTAGGTTCCTGGCGTATTATGCTCCCAAATTGCTCGCATAAATCATCTGTCCCAAAAATTATGTCTTCTTCTATGTCCCAAATAATCAATATGTTAAATTGTACTACCTCCGTCCCGGTAACTTTTGTACATTTTACCAAATCGGGCGTCCCACTATCTTTTATACATTTCCATATTTAGTAAAAAACCATCACACACAATCAATATAATAATATTAAATATTCTTAAAAGACGTGTCACACATACACTTTTCTACCTCTATCTTATTAAAATATTCACTTTCTTAATAACCGTGCCGGAATCCAAATGTACAAAATTTATAGGGACGGAGGGAGTAAATCTTATGGTTCACAAATTTTGTTTTATTTTTTAATTCTTTTAATCCTCTATTCCACCAAATCATAAAATCATACTTATTTCATGTATTTATATGACAAAAATAAATAGACGCATCCAATTTATTCCTTGTTTATGATGATCAATTTGATATCCATATTTTATCATTTTCGATAATAATAAAAATCATTTTTAATATACTTCTTCTACAAAGTGAGACATGAAATGGGACAGGAATTGTGGGACACATGATTTCACCCGCAAATTTTGCTTACCTTTTTCAATTTATTGTCCGTATAATGTTACTCCCTAAATTCGTTTTCCTCGACACCCCCCCCCCCCCCCCCTTAAATTACTAAATTACATGACCGAAAACTATAATTAAACAATAGTAAAAAAGGTTCTCACTTGGTTTCCGAAGCCAATTCCCACGCCGAGGAGTATGCGTCCGAGGATCAACATGGCTATATTCTGAGCAGCTGCGTTCATTATCGCCCCGGCGAAGAAGCTGATCGACCCGCAAATGATGCTCGCCTTCGGCCGCGTTTTCGAGTCACGTGGGAGGCTCCGAAGGTCGAGACGAGGGCTGCGAAGTAGAGGGACGACGTGAATAAGGTCAGTACTTGGTTGTCGTACTTGCAGTAATCTGTTTCCTTAAGGTGGGCGTGCTTTCTTCTGTATATTTTGGGAAGAACTCTTTCAAGAAATCGTCCATGGAAGTCACTCCACCTAAAGGAATAAGAAGTTCGTTGGTATGTACTTTAGTTTCTGATTGGAATTGAAACCTAGCAGATTGGTAAAAGATTAGATCCAATGGAATCTTTCATGGTAAGAAGTGATGTTTTTCTGACCTGAAACGCCGAGATCATAGCCGAACAAAGAGCCACCCAATGAGCCCACAATGCAAGCCATGACGAAATAAGGGGTTATTCTGTACTCGTAAAACTCAGCTCTGCTGCCGCCGTTAGGGTCGACGAATCCACCACCAGCCATTTCTTTTCTTGTTTGTGAAAGACTCAGAGAGAGAGAGAGAGAGATATGGTGAACAGAGGTCAAAGGTATGAATTTATATAGAGAGAGTAGTCGTTTGAAGATATTTTATCAGATAAAACTATGTATGTTTTGATCTCCGTGTAAAACTCTGTGATCTCCGTGTAAAACTCTCTGTTTTTCGAGTGGATAGATTTTTGCTTAGCAGATATTGAGGAGACTTTGACCGATAGACGATAAGACAAAACAAAGGATTGATTTTTTTTATTTGACAATCAACGATGGTTGTGGGTTCTTGCGATGATTTGCTGTGATGATAAATTGGTATTGTATTAGTGTGAGTATTATTATTTTCCATCATTGGGTATATTTTTTTATCATTATTGGATGCCAATCCTCTCTGGGATTGTGTAAAATCCTTATTTTTAATTGAAACTACTGACTTTAGTTGGCATGCTGTCATAATCGACTATTCAAATTTAAGATAACAGTCCAAGACTAGCTGTCTGCATGCGGAGATTAAATATAGGATAATCATGGATATTATTGGATTCTTGTATAATTTTGTAGATTTTATATCTTATAATAGTGTCTTTTCTTGACCCAAGATCTCTCCCACCTTTTACTTCAGTTGGCAATAAAGTCAATCATGTCTTCATTTCTTTGTTTCACACTATGGATGAAGTTTAAGTTGAGCGTGACCCTCATCAATAACAGAGGTTGTTTTCCAAATGAATAGTTTATATATGAGCCTCTCTCTTATGTTAAATTATATTTTGTTTATAAAATTATTCCATCCATTCACAGTTGACTTTTCAAGATCCAATTCAAAAGTTTCAGATGATGAGAGCCATACCTCACTAGTTTAGTTGCCAATAGATAGGGATTCCATGAAATGACCTACGTCAGCCGACAACGACTTTTAACATTTGAATCACTATAATTTTTATCTTTATATCTAAATGGATTAACGAAAAAATTGATTGTTTCTTGTCACATGCAGCAGTTTAAAGGTTAGTATGGTCTCTATGATTAAGATATTATCTACTTATCCTCTTTAAACTGGGCTTTGAAAACGTACCGTGTAGCTCTGCGGCGAACTAACGCCATGGATTCGTACGTTTTGTTTTCGATCCTAAAGTAGTCGACGAGCCGCCCCTCTGCGAAAAAGTTAGACAGAAAAACGGTGATAACGTATAAATATCATGACGATACTTATCTACAGATCAATGGTTTCCATTACATACGATTTTCGATTTCTTGGTCTTCCCGCGAATTCTGTTCTTGGGGGGCTTTAGCTTGTAAATTCTGACCATCCAATGATGAGTGGTGAACACCTAACGACCGTCGAAAGAAGGTCGAAGAAGCAAGTCAATGCTTTGGTTCAAATGTAGGACGTGAAGTGCATTGTGAGCTTGAAGCTTACGATATCTGAGTTTAGTTACCTCTTCGAAGTGAGTGAGTTTGAAGTACTTCTTCCCAATTTCCGTTTGCCTGACCTTATCATACCCTCTACCACCATCTGTCTCCACAAACCTGCACCCAGACAAGGATTTCGCCATACGAATATATATATGTATAAAAGATATAGATATAGATACATCGAGTAATTAGCTTCACACCTGTAATAAGAGAGTTTGTACATGAGGCAATTAAGCATGGTTGGAGTAGCTTCAGAATCGATTCGATACTGGCCGTCCCTCTGTTATTGGACGACAAAACGAGAAAGAAAAAAAAATCTTCGGCAGTTGATAATTTAAGATGGCAAAGGCAAATTATGTGTTGTGTCTAATTTGACTACTCGCCAGAAAATCAGGCTCCTTAATGTGTGGAAAGACGCCTCCGCCAATACGAACCATCCACAGAAACTTGTTAATGTCGTCACTTGAATATCCAACCAACCCTGAAATGAAGGTAAAGCTAAAAGAAAGGGATACTCTATTCATTGAGAAGTGACTCTATTCACGGCAGTCAATCGTCGTATGGTTGCGCTAACCTCCAAAGACGACGAGAACATATTTCACATCTAAGGAGTTGAAAATTTCCCAAGCTGCCTTTTCGGGAGAAGACATGGCAGTGCCAACGGTTGCAATGTGTGTGTTGTTCCAGGTATTATTGTCAACAATAACGGTACGATTAGCCATAGCTGTGGTTTGATAGCCATAATCCCACCAAGATGCAACCTGCAATTAGGAATTGGTAAATAAAGAAGGGAAAAATTAAATAACAGAAGCGAAAATTCTGCCATCGTGCTTATATCAAGTTTTACGAATAATATCAAATATCACAAAGAAACTTCCTGAAGGCTGAAATATTGAGAGTGAAAGTAGATGAGATATACCTGGACTGTCTATTTAATTTGGATTATGAGGCAAGATAGCTGAGAGGTTGCATGAGGGAGAATAAAAGCAAGGATGGCAATGGAAGTTTATGTTGTTATGTCCTACTTAAAGCTTTTAACACCGCTACGGTGTAGCATTTTAGCACGCCAAGAAGAACAAATTTCGAAAGATTAAACAGGAAAGTACCGTACTTTATCATCAACTTGTGTGTTATGGCTCAACCAAGCATATGCCTCTCTGAAGTCATCAAATACATGATGACCACCATCTTGAGTGCGAGAAGTTAGCACAATTGATGGGGCTGAATAAGCCTCGGAAGCAGCCCAGACGCAATGAACCTACGAAAAAGGGAGTAGTTATGTTAGTGTAAATTTTCTCACCTGCTCATGGAACAAAAAATTATCTAAAAGCTCATTAGAGATCTTAAGCTGACAAATATAGCATTTATTTATCCAAACCATACCGCATGCAAATATATTAAAGATCTCATAGTCTCCTAAATGTTAGGATAACAAGAGCAAGTAGAAGAAACAATTCGAGAAAGCATACCATCACAGGGAAATCCACTATTCAGATGTGGTCTATAAAATATCAAGCCTTACAGTTACTATCCAAGATGACATACCACATAAATGGCCCCCAACAAGACAAGAAGATAGATGGCGACTAGAGAAGCCTCCAACGGTAAGACCTGAAGCTTCTTCTCAACTTTAGATACAACAGAAACTTTCTCGACCTTCCCCTTCTCCTTTCCTTCTCCTTCTTTGCTTTCTTTGATTGTTTTTCTTTTGGAGTGTCCTCGCTCTTTTCTACCTTGACCGCATCACTTTGTGGTATATCACTAACATTCCTTGCCTTGAAGAACATTTCTATTTAAGTAGGTCCATAGTAAATCCATTACAATCAGGGTGCATATTCTTACATTTAGTTGGGCTCTGTTTGTTTCACCAGGGATCTGATATTTAATCGACCTGGTAAGAACATCAAAAGCTCCAGACAGAGCAATTCCAGACATTATACAAGCGGCAGGAGCTAATACAAGCATTAGTCGAACCTGATAGATAATTCTAAGGAAGTTAATTACCGCGAAATAGTCTCAAGGAAGAAGAAATGGATTACAATGACATGGAGTTTCTGAATTAGGCAGCACACACCATGACACTGGAAAAGTAAACCGATGTCACGATATAGAGAACTGCAAAGGAGCTTGCATCAGATAGTGGAAAAAAGCACGCCTGAAAATCCCAGGGAGTAGAAAATAAGCAAAGGTGGGAGATACAGCATGAACAAAGAAGCTTGAGTTGGTTCATTGAGAACTTACAATAATGCCAGCTGGAACCAAAAATGCTAATACATTGATGTCCATAAAATAAGATGGCCATGTAGGAGGTTGATGTTCGCTAACACTCGCGATAATCGGTATATACTTGCTTGCATAAGTTCTGGTTGAAGTTTACCAAGTATGAGAAAAGTGAAGGGGGCAAAGACTAGAAGCAAATTACAATCCTGAGATGCTGTAAGAACAATGAGACATATGGTAAAGAAAAGAATGCACAAGAGCGAGGTTAATTGCTTGGGGAGTTAAGTCCAAGGCATTAAGAAACGGAAATAAATGGACAACATGACAGAACTATTTTGCAAAAGTCATTAATGTTAGGTTTTGGTAAGCTAAGCTTTATATTCTATGCATGCAGATCAAGACAATTTCCTGACATAAGAAGTTCGATCGGACTTGGGATACAAGTAAAACATGCAACCTACATATCTCAAATTTCAGCATTCATTAGCTCCAAGCTGCAAATTTCTTCCAAGTTAATAATAAAACAAAATCCTAGCCCCTGGATTGTTCCATGCTATTTAATATAGGGAAAGTTCTGACAGAACAAAGCAAGGTGAATTTGATGAAGATGACATGTAACAACTACATAACCACATTATTATTCATGAACCATCCATATGCAAAATAATGTCGATAGAGTAGATGCCATGCTGAAAACTTACGGATCTAAGAGACTAAGACTTCTTCCACTCCACCCTTTTGTTGGGCTTGAAGCCACCAATGCTACATGTACAGCTAAAAGAGCGCCACAAACTATTCTGGATAAAGCGAAGGAGCATTAAGAGGAAAGAGTGTTGTAATTCGTCCATCAAAGCATACTTTATCATTTTGTCCATTCATTTTATTCTTGCGGAATATATTACAGTACTGCAGAAAACAACTGAAACATCTATTGCATGCAGAATATTACAGATGAACAAACAGAGAAGAGAAGCTTACAGCCCCACTGAAACAACAAGTGTAACTGCCACTTTGAACATTCGAGGTGATAAAAGTCCTTTGATATAGTACACTAGGGCCACAACATGCAAGATGATGAAGACCTGAGCGCAGTCATCAATAAAAGCATTAATTATCTAACGAGTAAAAAAGCATGTTGTTTACTTTCTATCAAGAGTGAAACAAGAAATAAGTTAGCCAACAAACTATATATATATATATATATATATCCCAAATTTAATGGCACACAGTACATTGTTTCTTCTATGACCATATTTACAGCCCAATTCAAGAAGTCGCTTTTTTAATTCATTATCACACTTTATCACATGCATTCCAACATAACTAAGTAACATGTTGATTTTCAACCTAGGACAAAAAATTAGTATGAGGCATTAGGCTCTGAACAAAATCGCATTTATGGCGATCCAGAACTCTGCTATTGTTTTGGCACGTGGTAGTCACATAGTCTGACAAGCACCATGCATTTCTTTTGTATTCCAACAAAAAACTCATCACCGAAGTGGTACTTACTATAAAAGAAGCAAAATGCTCTGAAGTCATTACAGCATTAAAACCTACTACAGGCACTAGAGCCGCAAGTAATGTTCCCAAGACAACCTGCATGCAGAAAGATAGATATTTTTAAACAGTCACAATTCAGCCCATGATCGAAAAGACTAACACTGGGAGAATTTACTTTCTAGGCGCAAATGGACAACCACAGAGCTGACAAGGGAGATCAGAATTTCGTCTACTTCAGATTCAATTTTTCGAAAACGATACATAAAGAAAATGCTTTCTACGTTATGAATTAGGTTCAGAAATTTTATTCCATGAGTTTATCAAGCTCCTTTGCATTAAATAGCCTAATAAAGATATTCACAAAAATCAAAATAACCAATACTAATAACAATGGAGAAAATCACACATATTAGCCACAGTTGAAATAAGAGTCTAAGGTACTCACAAGTGGAGCATATGCTATGTAGAGGCGTGAAGAATAACGACCAGTAGCAATACAAAGTAGCACATGCATCGGGATGAGATTAATAATAAAGGTGTATCCTCCCCAGGAGCAAACCTGAAATAAAAAAAAATATGTAGGATGAAGGATGAACGCTTCAATTAAGTTCGCACGCGCTGAAAAAGATCAGAGAAAAACGACAAGTACACAAGAGAAAGGCAAACTTACCATGTAAAAGTAAGCTATTGCATTTAGCGTAGCATAGAAAAGGGATCCAGTGTTCAATGTCTGTAGCCAATGAAAGGAGTAAGCTAAAGCATAGAATAGTCCCAAGGACGTTATTTAAGACCACATAGAAGAAAAAGCAGATGATGCATACAAAATAATGATAAAGATACGCCAGTTCCTTATGACATCAAGGAAAGTAAACTGTATTATGGATTTATGAAGGAGAGTATCAATAAGCACCTTTACGTATAGGTAGAATGTGAAAATCAGGGCAAATATAGCCACAGCTTCATTGTCATAGCTTCCAGCAACAGAGCGAGATATATATGATGGAACCTTCAACAGTAATGAACAAATAAAATTGCTCATACAAGCCGAAAAATGAAAATCACTAGTGTAACTTGACACTAATGAATGACCATCACATTTTGTTCAGCACTTCAAAGTGCTATTGAATAAATACATTACCATGGCTAGAAGAGCTGCAGCAGTCAATCCAGCACCAGCTCCCTGTACTTCCTATACAAATATGACAAAATGATAAACCCCTCCGTAAAGATTGAGGTAAATCCACTAGGCTCGAACTCAACATATTAAACAGGAAAAGAGAAGAACCTTTGTTAGAAGGTACACGCCCATGAAGCGAAAGCTGAAAAAACTGGAGCAGTAAAAACACAGACAGTTTCAACAGAGAACGGGATATTCAAAGACTGCAGTATCCTGCAATAGACGGCGGCAAACAAATGTAATATAAGTCAGAGTTGCATGAACCAATGTAACTCTAAATTTACTAAACAAAAGCAGTTTTAACCAATTGATGCACCAAAGATAAGCATATCTCTTCAATACTTGTTATGAAGACAAACAAACAAATGAGTCAAACCTCCATAAGGTACCGGCAGTCAAAGTAAGGCCAGGATAAACAGTTCCACCAATTACACGTCCAAGGGGATACCTTATTAGGAAAACGAATACCCTTTATGAATATGCATTTCGAGAAGTTATATATTAAAATAAAATGTTCCCTTAACCAAAATGATTACCACGTTCGGTCATCAAACCAATTCCAAAAGTCATATACTCCATTTTTTGTAAGATACTGCATCAATAGAAGCATGTCAAGAACTTTTGCATATATACATGTATATTATATGGCGCAAAAGATTTGGAGACGAAATCCTAATCACAGAGATCACAGAAAGCGGAAGAAGGACAAACCTGGGTCACCCTGTAATTAAAATAAGGATCGAACTCATGAATCACACTTTCGTACTTAATAACCTGCCGCGAAGACAATCAACATGGAGACAAAATTTCAATTACAGCACATCGACGTCACACTACAGTAAAAGCACACAAAAAAAAAAACAGAGAAGAGATAAACGTACCGAAAATAGACGGATCGAGAAAGCGAGAACACCGATGAGCAGTAGGACGAAGACGGACAGTACATTCCCAATCGCGTGGCGGAGGCTCGCTGGATTGGCATTTTCCGGCGCCGCCATCGACGGTTGTTGTTCGCGAGCTCGATGATCAGTCAACAGAATGTTGTGATTCTTTTCTTGACTTCTAGAAACGGGACATAATTGACTTTTGATTTTTGATATGCCACGTGGCGCACTTAGTTGGTAGGTAGGTGTAAATTTTAAATTTTGGCCTTTGATTTAGATTCAATGTTTCATTATAGCTAAACCAGGCAGCAGTTTAAATTCAAGGGTATATTAAAAATCAGGCCAAAAAAATGTTTAAAATAGGGTTCAGTCCTGTCAGAAAAATTTTAGTTTAAAGGTCCCAATTTTTAGAGATAAAATACCTAATTACACAAGTGTTATAGTGTATATGAACTGTTATCGGATGATTGTTTTGTGTTATTTCAGAACAATGAAGTGTTACTCCAGAACAATTGAGTGTTACTGCAGAATAATGAAGTGTTACTGCACAAATCGGATCCTTAAAACTAATTTTTCCTGACAGGATCTGAACGAAATTGCCCCCTAACACTGCGGGCGGTTCTATATATAAGCCCTGATAGTTTGCATTTATACATGATGGGCCATGTTCAGTTTGTTCAGTTTGTTAGATAAATAAAAGTCCGCTATAATGACAGGCTGTTGCTATTATCTTATGTATACTAGTCAATTTAATATCACGTGTTTGGGTCAGCTAAAATAATCCAACCTATACTAATTGTCTGAATTGACAAAATTGCCCTTGTAATCCCTAATGCGCGCAAGCAGTGATTTTTGTCAAAATCAGAGAGCTGAGTTGGGAGAAGACGAGCTCAAGGCATGTCTCCATATTCTGCACTCAACGATTTGGGCCATTTTAACGAGTTTCATCTGTAACATCTCGACAGCAGGTGCGAATTGCAGCGTCCCCCCCGACCGCTGGCATCAATTTAGGTAAGAAAAATGTTTAGATCTTCTCAATCACTGTCCTCGTTCACATTTTATGCACAAATTGAGGATTTTTCACTGTGTTCAGGCTTTAGAATATTTTAGTGATGCACGTTATATTTATTTTTCACTTCTTTGAGATGATTATTCGGCAATTGAGTTTCTTATCCGAAGGATGGGCATATGATGTTGAAATTTCATTTCATATTGAGTGGTTGGCTATTTTGTGCTGCGTTACTATTTGTTAATTTCCGTGTTCGTTTCAGACGCATCATGGATAATATGCTGACATGGGAAGTGAAAATGTTTGTCATTTTACAAACATTCATTAAGCAAAATACACTCATCTTGCTCTTAGTATCCATCTATTTAAGGCATTTGCAGAATAGAAATCTTCGAAAGCGAAAACGAACTCCAACTAAATACAGTCTGATCGAGAAAATACCGAAACAGATGGATCATCTTAGGGAATTAGTGTCGATTTCCGAAGTAACATGCCAGAATCATTTGCTAATAAACCGCAAAACTTTTGCTATGCTCGTGTCTCTTTTAGAAAATGTTAGCGATCTTAGGGATTCTAAATTTACCTCAGTGAAGGAAAAATTGGCTATGTTTTTTATTATCATATCTCACAATACGAAAAATCGAGTAGTTCAGAAAACCTTTAAAAATCTGCAGCCTCTATTTCTAAGTACTTTCACGAGGTTCTAAATGCGGTATTGAGATTGCATCGTCTGCTAATCGTGCCACCCGAGCCTATAGCTGAAGACAACACAGACTATGGAAGCATTCTAAGGTAATTTATATCCACTTCTTTAGTAAATTTTGGAATTACTTTATTCTTTCCTATTTTTTAAACTCTTTTATGTAACTTCATGTAGGGTTGTCTTGGAGCATTAGATGGAACTCATATTAAGGTAAATGTGCGCGAGTCTGACAAACCTAGGTATCGCAATAGAAAAGGTGATGTCACGATCGACGTACTTGGCGCATGTGATCCAAGTATGATGTTTACATACGTGTTATGTGGTTGGGAAGTTTTGCGACAGATGTCAGAGTTTTAAGAGATGCAATTTCTAGAAGGTTTGGTCTTAAGATTCCAAAAGGTACTTTCTTTCACCGCATCCAAAAATGTGCATCGACTGCGTGTACAACCTAAAATAATGTTTTTCCTCTATTTACATAAACTATTACTTGTGTGATAGTGGGTTTATGAATGCGGAAGGTTTTTGGCACCGTATAGGGGAATAAGGTATCATTTAGATGATTTCGGACAAGGTAGAAATGCACCGCAGAATCCAACGGAGTACTTCAACATGATCCATAGCAAGGCCAAAAATGTTATTGAACGGTGCTTTGGCTTATTTAAAAACGTTGGGCGATTAAGATCGCCTTCGTTCTTTCCAGTTGCACGCACAATAGAATTGTGATGGCATGTTGTATATTACACAACTTCATTCGTAAGGAGATGCTGGGAGACCCTTTCGAGGCAGAACTCGAAGCATATCCGGGGGATAATGTTGATATTGTCAACGACGACATAGACGATGCGAATAATATAAGCACATTGGATGCATCAATAGAATTGAGCAATAAGAGAGATATGTTAGACACTGCGTTTAATGAGTGGAGAAGTAGTAGGATGAGGCTGTAAGCGGGTCTGTCGGGGCAGCCCACAACCCAACGACGGGGAAAGAAACGGAAAACCAATGATACGGATAGAAAGTTGACCAACATTGGTAAATATTGTGCGGAGACAAGTGCTGCACTCCAACGTTTCATTTCCATGGTCGAGGTCGAAAGTGATATAATTCCAAAGAAGTATAAAGTATTCGAACAAGTCGACGTCATGGAAGGTCTTAGCCCGGATCAAAAGTTAGTTATATGCAAATTCCTCGTCAATCACTCGGACGAACTTCGTCTGTTTGACAGCTTGCCTCCAACTATGAAATATCGCTATGTCATCAACACATTATCGGCCTAATGTAATATAGATGTTTATTTTGTTGATGCGAAGTTTAAACCGCTTGTTTTTTTTGTCATTGATGGAGTATTTATATATCTTTTGATATCTGGGATAGAAAGAAGCTGCTCGCTGTGGTTTTTTTTTTGTTGCTCTTATGGATGCTTAATCACTGTAAATGGTTTCCTAGTAATCTATGTACTTTTGTTAATTATTAGTTGTTTGTATGACAATTTTATAGTTAAGAAAAGATGGGATTTCGTTGAAAAATGGTACTACGGCATGTGATATAGATATTATGATGTTTGGACATGTATGTACATTATGTGGTGTAATTGTGGTAGTTTGTTCTCGTACACAATATGCCGAAGCAGCTCAAGTGGTAAAATTGGAAAAGAGTCCATGTCTAAGCCGCAGAATTTGAATAGCTTTAAGGGCATGGTTATATTAGCTAAATGACAAACTAAATGAACAATGTGTTTCTTTACGAAGGCTAAACAAAGATAATAATTCATTCGTTAAGGATATTTTACAATACATAACCAGCATTACATTAAAATGTTAGCGCACACATGAAGCCAACATACATATGAGGTCCTATTTAAGCCCCATGGACTGTACACAAACATCGCTGACTATCTTACATGCACGATTAAGACATATCATAAACATGCCGTTTGTTGAAAAATGTTGGGAACTCAATATCCACCTTAGATATTGCGCTCGAACGGTCGCCGATAGCGACCTTCAACTTCTTCTTTGGAGCCATGTCGTATGGGAGGTTAGGCGGATATGGAGACGAGGCCTCGTCGCTGCTAATTTCAATAACTTCAACCATATTTGTACTGAAAATCTTTGCAATATTGTCCCAATGCTTCTCACCGGTGAACGCGTACGCCTGTACAAGAGGTCGTCCTGAAAAGAAATAAATTAGTCCAAACATCGTTAGTCAAGTAAGCATAAATTGTGTATTGAATACAAGTGCAATACATGTATTCACTTTTTTCATTTCGCCGACGGTACGTCAACAAAATTCCACTCCTTGTCGTAGGTTGTGGAGAGTCATCAACAACGTGAAGTATTCTTGAGCTTTTCTATGATGAGCACATTCAATCCAACTTTACTACAGTAGCGTTCAGAGATTCATCAGGATAGACATACTTGAATCTAGCTTAGCAATCCTTACTTTGATTCTCTTATTCATTTGTTGTAGTTAGTATCTTGAGTGCATGAGGTACGTTCAAGGAAATTATACGGCGTTCGATCTTGTAGGCACGAACGTGCCGAAGTTGTCCATATTTCATTTTGAATATCATGACGATCGCACCCTTTGGTTTACCACCATAAAACTGTCCGAGATTTTTTCATGTACCAGTCAGTTGATGACGAATCGTCGACCTTTCCCGTCCAATCACGGTCGAATAAATACTCTTCTTGATCCTTGATATGAGAGGTGTCGAAACCTACATAAAGAGAGCTCGGTACTTTAAAGGTAAGCAACTTAACCAGACAATTACATTGACTTATATAAATGAGGAAGTGCGTAAATAAACCTGGCTTATCCATCGTTAAGTTGTCCTTGAATATGTGAAGCGTGCACTAGATTAAGCAACCACGTCTCCATTTATAGTCGCATATCCACAAGGTGATTTAATGTTGATATTAAATATATGTCAAATCTCCATCCACCAAACTTAATTATGTGATTTGGCTTATAAAATCATATCTTTTGCTTTACTATAAGTGTATTATTGATATGTCTCGTGATTGAGACTTGATTGATATGTAATATACACATTAAAGAGGTGGTTGGTCTTAAATGTCTACCAACTTATATTAATTGAACAAATTACATCAAAAAATAAAGCTCCTGATTCCCCAAATTAATTTAAGTTGTATTTTAATATTATTGTATTCATAAACGCATATATGATATTATACAAAGCATCTCAAAATACATTACATGGACGAGTCGAAATACAAGTGACACAAGTTTTGGAAACATAAGGATGCACAACTAAGCCACATCTACTTACTTGAAAAAGACATGATAAAGAAGGAGTACAACAATAAGTACAATCCATTTCTTCATACCCATAATGGTTGCACGCTCCATGTTCGACTCGATCTGATAGTCCATGATGGTCGACTTTATCTACTCAATTTCTATGCTTACCTCCTTTAATACCCTCCCATTAAGCAGATCGTGCTTCAACATCGTCAATTCCTCGTGCCGACTGTACTACAAGGGTAGCTTCCTCACTGATGTTCGGTGTCGTCGTTGCTTCGTATAGTTTGAGATGTTTGGTTATCGTCATTGAGGTAGGTTACGGTTCTCAGATTTAACCATATCCAATAATCACACCACAGTAGACTTACTCGAACCAACGATCTCCACGGATGCATACGTTGCATAATGACTGTGACATTTCTAACGCAGTAGCGCAGATCAACTATTTGACCATGCCGAAATCCACGTTCGGTAGCCATCCTACAAGAGATGGATAACAAATTTTAGATATCATGGTACTTTAAAGCCAAATGATCATAGCTATCATCATATCATTCGATTTAGTACACTAATATCACCAATTCAAGATATATAATGTACAACGTAAATCATGTATTGTGTTTCAAGGAAAATGATGCCTAAACATTCGATAGTGATATGGAATGTTCTTCTGATGCGAGCTCATTAATGCTTACAGCACTAATTTATTGCTGCCGTCTTGGCTTGTGCTCTTCTTTTGCTCGTACCCCACAAGCACTATCTTCCGCCCATCAACTTCAATAACTTATTTGTGTATGTTAATGTTTGTTCCTCTTACCTTGAATCTCACTTCCATAGTTCTGCTTCGTAAATGCTAGCACTGTAGTTTCCAATTCTCAGGTGTCTTTTATGAGTCTTAGGGTACGAATCATGACACAAGGAAGCCAAACCATCATAGCTACCATCATATGGTTCAGTTTAGTACTAAATATCAACAATTCAAGAAGACGGCAAGTTCAATTAATTAATGTGCAGCAACATATCGTAGCCCAAAAAATCTCGTCAAACACGGACTAGGGTAAGCATTATTGCCCAAGTAAATTTACCATATTTCACAGTATAAGTAGTCAGAGGAATTAGGGTTGAACCTGCAGATAGCTTTCCAGTAGGAAGACAATCGATGTTAAAAAGGTTTTGCGGGGTTTCGATGGCCTCTCCAAGCTGTTCGTGGGTTTCGAGCTAGAAGGAAAATGGCCTCTCCAAGCTTTCGTGGGGTTTCGATCTGATTTTGATTTGGAAAATAAACTTATCGATGTTAAAGAGGTAAGGGTTATATTTGTAATTCCATTAGGATTTAAGTGGATATCTCATGATGTTTTCTATGCTACTGAACATGTTAATTTTGAAATTATCCAACGAAGTGAACATATTGGGCCGGACAAGATAATTTATCCACGGGCTATTACCATTAGATAATTCTATCCATACAACTAAACACAACTAAATTCAATGATTTAAATAGATAGATAGGTAGTCTTCAATTGGATTAATAATTTCAAAAAAAAATTAATAGAAAAAGCTAGTCTTCATTTTCTTGTGGGCTTAGCGACTAACTAGTAGGACCAAGGAATGGAAACTCTCTACATAATCATTTGAAGCGAGGAAGAAAATTAAATTTAATAATGCAAGGCCCAAATGATGGAAAAATGCAAAACTAAGCGAGGTATGGGGGCGTGTTATTTGTTGATGCATTATAACATCACTTCTAAATTAAAGTATCTTGCTTCAAGAAGCAATTACTTTTACTAACTAAGGTGGTTAACATGATAAATGATTTGCTTTCACACATATTTCCTTCACATGCTAATAATTACACATCTTAGAACTTCCTTTTTTTGTTAACTATAGTTTAGGTTAGTTTGAAAAATAAAATATAATTTTCAGTCACTATGCGTAGAATTACGAAAATATACGTGATAATTGATAAAATATGTTTACTAACTTTGTATGTAGGAAGAAAATTAGGTCTCTGATATTTTTTTGACAAACAAATATCCTATTTAGTAGTATTCCGAGTCATCTGTTACGTAGAAATCTGTTTCGCCGAAAACAAATTTATCCTCACATGAAATTACAATACATTTTAGTGATTTATCAAATACATAACTTAAGACAATGGTATACTTTTTGCCCAAACTTCTTGCCAAAATAATATTTTATTACACAATGATTAGTCATCACTAACTAGACTTTATTTAATATTTGTTCAATATTTGTGAGTTACTTTTATCGAAACTTAAAAAGTAAGTATTCTGTAATTATGACAAGCATTACATGTCATTCTTCATGTTAGTCACCTTCATTTCCAAGAAAATAATTTTAGTCATCTAGTGGAAAGTCCTAACTTAATATTTTAACTTACATGCACGCCCACACCACACACACACACACTCACACACACGGACACACTACGTGTCTAACGAAATTCGTAGGAAAAATCTCCATATGTCAACACAATTTTCCGAAAGCTGTTTTATTATTACATCACCGTGATGTTGACTAACTTTGAATTTTTTGGACAAGGGAGTACACGCATACATTATATGTAAATGTATATATTTAAATATGTATATATCAAGAAGTCGCAGTCACGTTACAAAAACCACTAATTGTCTCAATTTGCGAGAAAATTCGAATGGATCTTATTCCTTCATTTAATTTGTGACTTCAAATGTGCCCTTCGATTTAGGGTTTCGGACATCGTTTTATACTTCAATGAATTTATTCAATTCAATTAAAACCCATACCTCACTCAACATGGAAGCACTGCATATACTAAATTAAGTAATCACTTTATTCGAAGTTTCTCTTATATCATATTATATTTTATACGAACTACGGAGACTTATTCACGTTATGGTCGGTCAATGGGCGGGGTGGGGTCTACGCCTTTCAATAATATAGTAACATATGTAAATTTACATCTACTTTTAGAAACTAATTATTTAATTAGATATACTTGTGTCAAAGGCGTAGTTAATGAAATTTCCCTGCAATAACGTTCGTGCGTGTTACAAGGTTGACCTGGTGTTGACTGTTGACCGAGGGTCAACGGGCCGGAGGGTGAACGGCCGGACTCGGCGAGTCTAAATCGTCGAGGCATGTGTGGGAAAATCTGGATGGAGCCAAGTCTTGGCCGAGCAGCAAGACTTGGGCCGTGCCAAGCACCAAGATTGGCCTACCTTACGCGGACAAGCTAGGCAGCGTGCGAGAGTAGGCGCACGCAAAGCAAGCAGGCTGGGGCAAGACCGTCTGCCCAGGGCAAGAAGGAAAGGTCGGATATGTGCGGCATCGTGGCTGGCACGGGCGCGCGGCATGGGGGCGCTCGGCCGCAACGTGCGCGGCACTTGTGCGCACGAAAGGCAGGCAACGTGCAGCTTCGGCGCACAACATTGGGCGGCATTGGCATAGAGCGCAGCGTGCGCGCGGGGGTGAGCTAGGGCGCGGGATGTGGGCCACGTAGCCACCTACCAAACCCACCAACCACATGAAGAGAAAATCTCAGGCACATGAGGGTGTCAGAGATTCTCTGGAAAAGGCACCACATGGGAGTGTCAGAGATTCCTACAAAGGCACCTTTTTGTCATATGGGGGACAAGAAGAATAAGCCTCACGTGGGGGAGCCAAGGAGAATATGTCTTCAGATCCACTCATCTCATTGGCGATCTGGATCGAGGGAATCTTGGAGCATGGCCTATAAAAGGGCTGCATGGCTCATTTGTGGAAGGCATTCACAGAAGGCACGAAAATACTCACAGACACTAAGAAGCACATTGGGGCGAAAATAGAGTGTTGTGAGGAAGGTTCATGTGTTGATCAAAGAGGGTCAAAGTGAGCAAATGCACTTTAAGTAGGCTAAGTTGTTAGCGTTGAAGTGTTGGTCTTGTATATTGCGAGTTCGTGGTAGAGAGCTTGTAATTCCCGAAAGGGCCCCATTCTTGTGTGAATAAAAGTTTGGGTTGGGAGGATTCTCCCGTAAATTGTTGTGTTTCGCCTTGTTCCTTTCTTGTGGGTGCGAGTCCGGTTCAAGGGCGCACACGAGCGCACTTAGGGCAAAACGTAACTTGGGTCGTGAGAAGTTCGAGTCCGAAGTAAGGCTTCCGCATATTTACTCCGCACGGGCGGATAAGTTGGGCAGGCTGAGTGCAAGTGGGGCGCGGCGCTGCATAACGCTTGGCGCGGGACTTGGCCATTGCCGACACACCGGCTTAGAACGCGAAAAATTTCTAAGTCATAGGCGGGGTGTGACAGTGCGTTAATATATTTAATTTTTGCCTTTCACTATTCCAACAATGACATTCCAATCGCTTCCAACAAAAGACACCACATATGCTATTTGACTACTAACATCATATTCATAAATATAATAAATAAAACTTCCCAATCGTCGATAAATAAAATAGATGCATCCATTAAAGAGAAAGGCCTTCATACCCAATCAGTTGTTCTAATAATAAAACCTTATATAAGACTAGTCAAAACTACGCCCCATGCACTCCCAAGTTGTGTAATAACTTCACTAAACATCTAATATTAATATTAATTACTCGAATTATTAATGAGTCGTTAAATGTAGTTAATTACTATAATACCTAGAAATATTAAATCATTGATTGTGAAACCATTCTAAGCATACGTTAGGTTTGGTGGTAGGAGCAATAGAGTTATGGTTTTCATTCATTTTGAATAAAGATATTATAGGTTTACTTTCCCTATTTATACACCACCTCCTCCTCTCTCACTTCACTTCTAAGTCATCTCTTCTCTCTTCTCTCTCTCTCTCTCTCTCTCTCTCTCTCTCTCTCTCTCTCTCTCTCTATAAATGGATATCTGCAGAACCCCACAGGAAAAACTAGCCAAGAACCTACGGAACGAATTCAAACTAATCTTCTACACCATGAAAAGCGCATTAGCAGAAACAATAAGCTAATCGTGCTCGACCTAAACACGCTTTTAAAGATGAGCAAAATCGGCCGCAAAGCCATAGACAAACTCCTCACCCTTCGTCACCACCACAGCTACTCGGCGCTCACCTGCCGCCACACCTCCCAAAACGACGTCGTCTCCTTCATCTCCCCCAGAGAGTACGAATTCAGCTGCAAAAACACGCCGCTCTCTTCGTCATCATCAAAGCGCAAACGTCACTATATATACAGCAACAATAAAGAAGCTGAGAATGCGAAGCTGATGCAGAGAGTCCTCGACATCCTCCACATGTACGACGCCGCCTCCGCCGTGGAGTCTCCGGCGCTTCCTGGGTTTGGCCGGAGTCCCACGGCGGCGAGGCAGCTTAGGGTTTCGGACTCGCCATTTTTACTCGGAGATGGGGAGGACGAAGGCGACGGTAAGTTCTACCAAGTTGATAGAGACGCTGAAGAGTTTATCGATAAGTTTTATAGAGATTTGAAGAGTCAGCAGTAGAGAGTCGTCGCCGGCGCTTTGGAATCTCCGCCGCCGTGTGATTATGTGTGGGCCCGCTAAGGAATTTATTACTGCGTTGAGATTAAGTGCTCGCTCTATCATGGTGTGGTTTGATGTAATGATGTAGTGATGGCCATGACTTCTTACCTCTCATATAGGACTCAAAGCCCAACTCAAGTTCTTGATCTTGTTTCAAATTTGATATTTTCTTGTTTTACATGCATTTGAAATATATATATATATATATATATATATATATATATATATTCAAATGCTACACTCGTTAAAGAAGTCACCGTAGACGTGATATGATAGGTATTGAAAATAAAATAAGTAACATTAAAATATGCATGCTTTTATCCGAAGAGAAGTATAAACATGCGTTTAGTTTTGTTTTTTTTTGCATGCGGGTATGCATGTAACTAAAATTCAAGTGGATCTCATAGGATAATGTGCAGCTTATTCATAGAACTTAAAATCCATGTATTTATGTTTTGGTGCGGACCATTTGACTCGGATGGTCGGAAGATGGTTGGGAAGTCGTTTTACAACATGTTTTAGTAAATTAACAATTGACGAAACTATATATGCAACATATATGGGTTAGAGAATAATGTTGGTCGATGAAATAGTTACCGTTTTTAATATTTGTTGGACATAGTTAAAGATATCATAATGCTAGTCATTGATGTTGTCTTTGAATTTTGTATGAAAGCTATATTTAATTTAGAACTTTTGCTGATCAAATTAATTTAAAGGAGATTAGAAACTAAAAATAAATAAATGAGTACGTTCTTACTTGGAGGGGACTCTTATTAACAGACACTGATATTGTGATGCAATAAGTCGGACATACGAATGGGCTTCGACGATTTCCTGCAAAAACACTAATTCAGTAAGCCCACAAACTTGAAGAGCTGAACAAAACAATTGCTCGAAATTGCTGGGAACAGTAGCGATTTCAGTTGCACCGTTGTTGGTATGTTACGACATCGTATTGGTTCGTTTTGAGTTCGTCCGATGCCACGGAAAGAGAAGGGAAACATTTGCTACTTCATAACAGGCGATCGACAGCTCCTTCGAATTCTTTCTCCGAGTATATTATAATGCATCATTGATTCACGTATTATCGATGATCTTTGGCGTCTTTTTCGTGATGCCTTATGCTCGACATTGAGATCAGCTAGATAGCACTGTTAGCTGTGTTGAAGGATTAAAGATTGCAGATCACGTCATTGTACGCCTTGTTTCGTTTGGATAATTGAGTTATCCAATGGCGTCCTGGCTCAAAGCTGCCGAAGGTAATGATAGTTTTTTTTTAATTGGAGTTCATGATATTTTTTTGGGTAAGTTTCCTAATTGGTTATCGAACCGTAGTATGATCTGAAATTTGTGATTGATCAGGGATGGGTTGAAAATTGTAAGTTAGAGATCAAAACTTGTGAATTTAAACAATATGTGACTTGTTTGTGTGATCCTATTGATAACGGATCAATTGATTAAATCCAGCGGTGAAGATGCGATTTGAATCAATTAATTCTCGTTCTCAGTGAAACTGAAATGTATTATTGGTTTGTGGTCTTTTACGTTAGACAGTGTGGAAGAGAAGTTTATTCGACGTTGTTAATAATATGCATTGATATTTATGATATATATTTGTGTCAGATTTGTTTGAAGTGGTAGATCGAAGGGCAAAACTTGCTGTTGGTGAGAAATCAGATGAACCACCCGTCCCAAATTCTGGTATGTCCCCCTGCAACTGGGCATCTGATCTGTTAATCAAATTTAAAGCAGATATTCGTCTGTGGTTCCTCCTGTGAAAACTAACCTCAGATGATGAGGCCTTGTTGAATCAATACCACTGTTCGTAGTACTATGTTCTCTATAGTCTAAGATCATTTACATCTTGTTGCCATTTTCCCGGTGAAGGTTCCAATGAACGAGTTTCTCAAACAAAAAGAGCGAGACAAAAGGCAAAGGTACATCCTCTGTTTATGTTTGTGATGCAATGGTGTTGCTTCATTACCAATATATAAAACTCTTCTATAATCGCAGAAGATCCTATTATCCAAGGAAGCTCTTGTTACCGAAGTTGTGGCAAAAGAACAGCCTAAACCTAAAGCATTAGGATCACAAGCAGATCTTGATAGGACTTTATCCGTACCTCCAAACGAGCTTAAAGCTATTAATTTAGAGACCCCTGACGAAAAAAGGCAATGATGCACATCATTGCTGACTCCAAGGTTGAGAGTTCTCTATCTGGGAATGCTTCAAGTGATGCCACAAAGCCATGGATGGGCCGTTGGATAGAGAAATGTCTTCCAATGCAGATGCTGTGAATATAATCAGAGTGATGATGCAAGGAAGGAAGAAGAATCAGATGCTCCATCTCAGAGGCAATTGAACCCTGTTGTAACCATGAATGCCGATTCTCATGTTGACTCCAATCAGAACAAGAAATCAGGAGATGAAATTTCTTCGGAAACTGTTGAAGTTGCATTATCTTCACCTCAGGTTGCAAATGCACCAGAAGAATCTGTGAGCCAGGCAAATGTTTCAGATATATTGACCGAGCCTGTTACCCAAAATAAGGAACCTCCTGAGAAACAAACGATCATATCTTCAGCAAAAGTACAAGAGCAATTGGATGAGGTAAAGATATGCTGAATTCAAGAGCTTCTACTTGCAGTTTGCGAATTGTGATCAATGAATGCTGAAAAAACTTTTGGAATCAATATTTTTTTATCAGGCTCAAGGATTGCTTAGAAGTGCCGTTTCCACTGGACAGTCAAAAGAAGCCCGGCTAGCTAGGGTACGGTTTGCTGTTATTAGAAGTATTCTGTTGATTGTTTATTTTGGGAGATTCATTGATTACTTTTTAGTACTTCATTATCTCCGATATCTTAATTGGATGTTTCAAGTCCCATACTATTATTCGGTATACGCGTTTTCTTGGACATCGATGGAAATTTGTGAACTAATTGCTTTATTGTCAGGTTTGTGCTGGACTTTCAAGCCGCCTTCAAGAATACAAATCTGAGAACGCTCAATTGGAAGAGCTTCTGACAGCAGAGGTGAAAATACATACTTGCCTTTGTTTAAAATTTAAGTTTCCAGTTTTGACTAAGTGCATTAAAATTTATTGTTTGTGTTATTCCCTGCTGTAAAAGAGAGAATTGAGCAAATCATACGAGGCACGTATAAAACAGCTCCAGCAAGATCTGTCTTTATCCAAGGCAGAGGTTACCAGAGTGGAGTCAAGCATGGCAGAGGCTTTATCTGCTAAAATGCTGAAATCGAGGCACATGTTAATTCAGTTGATACGCTGAAAAAACAAGCAGCTCTCTCGAAGGGAACTTGGCCAGTCTTCAGGTTATTGTGTCCTAAGTAGATGATTCTTAAGATTATCTCAGTTTGCGCTTTTCATTTCTATTTCAAATGAGAACCCTAACAACTGTGAACTTTCTAAAAAAAAAGGTGGCAGTTCTATCTAAAGGATTATTGAAATCCTGTCATTGATAATACTTCCTAAATTATAAGCACCATAATCGTTTCAAGCGCAGGATATAACTTTATTTTCTTATGCACTGTGTATATTGTTTATTGTATTTATTTCTTACGCTCCTCTTCACCATAATTAACTGCTATCTTATGATCTTTTCTTCATACATAGGCAAACATGGAGTCCATAATGAGGAATAGAGAACTAACAGAAACGAGGATGATGCAAGTAAGTTTTATCATTCCCTTACGTGTGGGAACATGTTTGTGGCGTAATTGTTATACAGTTTGAATTTTCAATTGCCAGGCCCTGAGGGAAGAACTGGCTGCTACTGAGAGAAGAGCTGAAGAGGAGCGTGCTGCTCACAATGCCATAAAACTGGTATGTTCAATGCAATAAATATATGTGTTTTTTTATTGAATTCATGCATGTCTTCTGGATGCCATTTCATACTCGGAGTTCTTATGCGCATTCCTATGAGAAAAATGATGTTTCATGTCTAAATTTAGTCAGCTAGAGAAAGGGAATTTGAACTGGAACAAAGGGCCATAGAAGCGTCGTCATCATTAGCCAAGATCCAGGTAAGGGTTTCTTCTTGTTGCTATGTCATCTGTTATTCCTTTTTTGTCTAGTAACTTTAAGCAATATAATTAAGTAATAATAACTTTCCACCAGTCCGATTGAAGTTCGAATTTCAGTTTCTCAAATTTACTTTGTCCCCTTTGGCTGATAACCATTAGTATATCATGTAGTTTATTAGGAATTCTTCAAAATCTGCCTCTTACAAATCACAGAATTGCTCCAGTACTAGTGATATTTTTTAGAATTCACTTGACATGCCATCTTTCCTCAGAGAATTGCAGATGACAGGGCTGGAAAAGTGGCAGAGCTTGAGCAGAAGGTCGCATTGCTTGAGGTATCTGGTCCTTTATGTTTGTGTGTGAAATTGTCCTTTTATTTACATCACCCAATACAATACTACATCCCTCGGCATGATTTACTCCATGTTTGGTACTAGGTTGAATGTGCGTCTCTAAACCAAGAACTGCAGGATATTGAAGCTCGTGTTCGTCGCGAGCAAAAGAAGTCCCCTCAAGATGCGAATCAAGCTATTCAGGTTAAACAACAGAAAGTTATGACGAAGTCGAAAATCTGTCTGCCAATTTTAATACTTAAGTCTTCTTGATTTTCATGCTCCTTCATAAATGTGATCTAATTATAGAACCGATTTAGCGAAATTGTTATGCCTTCTCTTCATCGGATAACTGGTATCTAGATTCGTTTCTATATAATGCTTCTCCATTGTAGAATTCAACACTTCCTCAGATGTGTGGTTTCAGTTTGATGGGTATTTTAATACTTTTCTGCTTAAGTTGGGAAGTCAGGCCTAGCAGGTCTCCGTACTATTTTCACATAACTTTAGGACATAGTGGAACCCATTGAGTTAGTCCTTTACGTAGGAATATATTGGTGAGCAAACTGTATTAAATGTGATGGAAGTGAAAGCGCAGGCATGGCAAGACGAAGTGGAGCGTGCCCGGCAAGGTCAGAGAGAGGCTGAGAGCAAGCTTTCTTCCATGGAGGCAAGTTGTCTTTTTATTTATAAATTTATATAGTGATATTTAGCCAGACAACAACCTAGAAAATCTCGCGGTAGCACCCTTACTGAAAAATGGAGAAATTTACTCTATTTTTTGTGCAGGCTGAAGTTCAGAAAATGAGAGTTGAAATGGCTGCCATGAAACGGGATGCTGAACATTACTCACGTCAGGCAAGCAACTCTAATCTATAATACCATGTGGACTATGATGTGTGTCATGACGGTCAAAAATGAAATGAATATCAAAGTTGCATTGCTGATGATACTGAAAAGGTTCTTTGAAAATATGTGATTGGGACAAATGACTCATTAGTTTCGTTATAAGTTATATTGAGTCCGAATAATAGGTTACAAGATTTTGGATAAGCAACCTTGTCATGTATCTCTTTTGTTACTTGCCACTCGGTGTTGCAATTTTCGGGTTTTATGCAGGAGCACATGGAGCTGGAGAAACGATACAGAGAGCTCACTGATCTGTTGGTACGTCGTTGTGTGTTATGGGTGCGACTTATGCTTTTAATGCATGGCAATGTCTTACTTGGTGTGCAACAAAATGTCTTTCAGTATTACAAGCAGACACAACTGGAAACTATGGCAACGGAAAAAGCTGCCGCTGAGTTTCAGTTGGAAAGGAATTGAAGCGTCTTCATGAATCTCAGGTCTGAATTTCTTTATTGCAATTCTTCGCAAGCATTCTTGATTCACTACTCACAATTTATTTTCTGGATCATAGCAGTTAGAAGCAGAAAGAAATAAATCATCTCGCCGAGCATCTTCCTCTTGGGAAGAAGACACTGACATCAAAGCTATTGAGTAAGCTCATCTACTGTTTTTTTTGTCAAAGAATAATATCTCGAAGATATCGAGTTATTCCATTACTAAGGAGTCTTCGAATGAAGTTTAAATGTCATGTCGAATATGTGATGGTAATATGCTGAGGCTTCATCATGTTCCTGTTCTATAGATTATCTTATAATGCTCATGGCCTTCTGCATATCATTAAAAAAATTTGTGAGGCTTGCTAGAACAATTGCTCAACTTGAAGGTATTTGATTTCTATTCCAAGAACTGGATATTGAAATGTGACTTTCTGTTAACTTTTGTCATTACATTCAGTCTTGTGAACTTTTTTCCCCGTAATACATGCATGTTTCCATGCCTTAGCTGCATTCTTCCCATATCCTAACATTGAAAATCATCAGGCCACTTCCCTTATATCATCGCCACCTAGCTGGAGCAAGTGTTCAGGTAAAGTTTACATGCCTTGTTTCTGATCAGTTTTTAAGTTCATCATTTTTCATCCTTTTTCTTTATCGCCAATTGCAGTTGCAGAAAGCAGCAAAACTTTAGATACAGGTGCTGTCAGAGCAACAAGGTTTCTTTGGCGCTATCCTACCGCCCGAGTTATCTTGCTTTTTATCTGGTTAGATCAATATATCAAAGTAGTTTATTATATCAATCACTAATGAGTGCTCTTGATAAGAAAATAGAATTGAGTCAGTCGATTTAAAATTTCGTAAAATGCTGCTTCCTTAAAGTAGATAATCATTTAATGTCAACAGGTATTGTCCATCTCTTCTTGATGTACCTCTTGCATCGACTTCAGGTATTTTTCGATACTTTGTACGTTTTCTGTATCTTGATGTCAGATCTATTCAACCAAGTGAGAGAATATGGATCATAGTGCTTTGCATGATCACGCTAGAAATATATGACCATCGCATTATAAAGCTGAAGTTTCAAAATCTCAGTATTTGGATAAAACGACAGAATGTAAATGCATATTAAATTGTGCTTTGTGTTACAATTGGTAATGGTACACAACCGCATGATGTTGCTCTATTTTGCGATTCTTAAAAATCATTTTTTTTCCAAAGAAACGTCATTGCGTATATAGTTTAGGTGACGGTGATCTTATAATGTAGTAAGTTGAAGTGCCTATGTATACGAACTATATAATGATGCATTTTCTTACTACATTCTCTTCAATTACCAGGAACAAGCCGAGCGTTTTGCATCGAATGATCTTGCTGAATCTATGGGTTTGTTCAATAGGACTTTACCCTGACTTTCTTTACCAGAAATCTCTCAAACGCCGAAGAGATAATCGCTATTTCAAGACCGTTTGGTTTTACTAAGATTGTTTCAAGGTTGGTCTCTTGATTTTGTACAAGGACTTTCTAGGTCAGTTCTTTGTATGTGTAGCATCTAAATCTATAAGAGCTCTATTTTCTCCTTTTGTTCATGGGAAAGCAGTTGTTTGTTGTTTTTTGATACATTCTTCATAGTCATAACCTTTTTATTCACACTTGAATTCATATTTTTAATTCGTACAATGGCATTAATAACGGAAACAAATTTCCTACGAATCTACTTGATATTCTGAATTTAACAACTTTTCTTACTGCAGGGAAATAGCTAACTCGACAACTCTCTGAAATGTTTTTTTCCCTTGTAGGGCTGATGCAATTGTTGACTTCCGTAATCAGCAAGCAAGGATAGAACAGAAGTTAATATTAATCTACCTATCTATCTATTATATCATTGGTGAGCTCGACTTAAAAAAATATCCTCGCAAAGTCGCAATGCCAATTTCATGTACTGGTTACAATTAATTGGTAAGACAAGTACAATACCTTTTTGTCCTTAACAGTGTATTTAAACTATAAGCTTTAAAAATTTATATGTTATATACTTAAAATTCACAGTTAACATTACGGTTATAATTTTTATTTGATATTTTGAAGTATACATAATTTAAATATAAAGTAATATTATGCCTATTAATTTATTAGAGTAAACTCAATTTGGCCCGCAGCCCGCGGGCCGCCCCACCAAAAGGTCGGGAAGGCTGCGGTCTTTTAGGGCGGGCCTGGACGGACCAGCCTATGAGGGCTGCGGGTTTGGTGGGACAGACGAGCTAGCCTGCGGGTCCACCCCATTATTCTAATTTAGATATATTATATAATATATAGTATATAGAAACAAATATTAAATTAATTAGATAATGTGATTAATTATTCATTAATTATCTCTAATTAATAGCATTTATACGCTTATATTAATTGTCAGGGCCTTTTAAAAACTGTCGTGATTTGGTGTATCAATTAACCAATCATAATATTGTCAATTAATAATTATTGAAAAACACTTATGGTAATGACCACCCACTATATATTATTAGTATAACACCCATTATCTATTATTAGTATACTAATAAAAAACATATTTTTAATACACATTAAATTTAAAACTAGTTTTTATTTTTAATGAATTGATTAAATATAGAAACACATTTTCTACATAAAAAAATTATAACACATATTCTTCTATTTATATTATTGCACATGAATGTGCAGATAGTACTATTATTTATTATCAACACATAATTAAGAGCATGTTTATCCGTAATTTTAATAAATACCATAATTATAAAAATTATGAGTATGAGTCCGCCTGCCAAATGACGGGCTTCGATGGCTATGGCCCGGCCCGGCCGGACCACCATAGTTGACAGCTCTAATTAGGACGAGTCTTATTATATGGTGTAGTGTTGCTACATAGGAGTATGAGTCTCACATCACTGGTTTGTCCATACATGTATCTGGTCCACAAACATTATTATTAATCTAAGTTACTTATAGTGATTATTGATTGACTATTAAAACTTAATTTTCAAACAATTCTGAAAAAGAGTAACTTGTGGGGTAAGGTAGGGCATGCTACGTAATTATTGACTTATGATTAAGAGAGAGAAACAATAACTCTTTAATTATCTTGAACTGAATAGAATCTAGAACCGTCTTTTATCACGTAATCTAGAATCTCGGGAGTCAAAATATCAGTACTATGTAATCTCTTATTTTGTCGCTTTATAAATTAATACAATGATAACCAAGTATTAATTAAAGGTAGATTAAATCATCAACATAATGTTGTATTGTTACTTGTATTCATGGAAATTAAATAGAGTTGATTACAATGAAAAAGGCGTCATTGCAAAGCTAGTTAAAGTTGTTATCAGCTAAAAAAAGATACAAAAATTATTAATAAAACTTGGTATCAACTGTTAAAGTGATAAGGGCTGATTAAATTAATTAGAGATAGTTGTGGAAATACAATAATCTTTAGGTGCCTTAGAAAAGTTGGATGACTTTCTATGTGTATGGTACGTGAACTCTTGTAAGACTTCTCACTAAGTGGACAAATGGTGGCATGAACAAAACATACGTGACTGTAACTTTTATAATTCAAAAAATAACAGTAACATCTGTCTAACATCAAAGGTCGTGAAGAGAAGCATATCGTCCTCGGCTATAAGGAAAAGGAACATAGTTAATTCTAGACAAGATTATTATTTACAAACGCGCTTTTATTTTTGGGAAATTTTAATTCACTGATATTATTCTGTCGACACTTCATTAACGAAGTGAAGTGCAGTGCCTTTTACCACCTCCAATTTCCCAATAAAACTGATAAGCAAAAGGAAAAATTAACAGTATTTATAATAAAAGAATATTTGTGGTTTTAAATCTAATTCAACTCAAGCACATTTCGAAAAGAAAAAAGAGAAAGAAAGACAAATTACATGCATATTCTAATCCAAAACGGAAATCGAAGACTGGGTTTGAAAGCCGTATATAGCATGACATTTATCTTGGAAATGATGACGTGGAACGAACGAACGTGAGGTTTGGAAACCGGTACGTGATTTGCTTCGGTGATTCTTTTTGCGTTCTTTAACGTGTGAGGCTTTGCTTCTTTTAATTCGATCGTAAATCAATATATAAATGGTGCAATGTGTGTGAAGAGACGACGCGTTTTTTTACACCTTTCTTCTTCACCATCACCTCAGTTGATCCACAGAGCACTGACGATTACTCTGTTCTTCACCAAGATCAGTCCATTCACGCGCAGTGAATATGTGAGTTTGATTCATTTCTCGCGACTTGGTTTTCTTTATCATTTTTTTTTATCTACGTTTATTCGAGATCTCAGTTCCGCGACGGCTTGGGGAATTCGTGCGATAGTCCTCATTTCTATTCTATTCTACTGAGAAAACGCAGCCCCAGCATCATAAACCACATGAAATGCTCTGTTATGTTGTTTTTCGGATATTTTCTGGATGAACGTTGATCGTAGAAATTACCAGGTAATCGTCACGTATTTGATGAGTTTCAGTAATCTGTTTTGAATTATCCACGAATGAGATCGATCGAGGATGATAAACAGTTTGGTTTCGAGAGAGAGCGAGAGAGAGAGAAGAGAGAGAGGCAGAGAGAGAGAAGAAGGGGGGGGGGGGGGGGGGGGGGGGAAGGGGAAGAGAGAGAGGGAGGGAGGGGGGGGAGAGATGGGAATGGAGGAGAGAGAGAGAGATTTGGGCGCAGAGAGACTCATCAATTTTTAAACTCTATCAAACAGAATGGACGTATTGATTATTTGCGGCAATGTTGCTTTGATTTTACAGGCCCAGCATTGTTGAGACTCGAGGCTCAGTTGTCGCCGCCGACGACGGCCGATGCTCCGAGGCCGGTGCATCGATGTTTAAACTCGGCGGGAAACGCCGTCGACGCTGTGATCGCAGCCGTGCTCTGCCTCTGCGTCGTGAGCCCAATGTCGAGCGGGATAGGAGGCGGGGGCTTCTCCTCTTTAGAGAATCCAAATCGAGAAAAACGCTCGCCATTAATATGCGAGAGAAGGCACCTTCAGCTGCTTCTAGGGTTCGTAATTTACACAATTTGATTTCACAGTCCTTTTTAACCATAGCGAACCCCAATTTCCCTGTATAGGATATGTATGCGGACGATCCAAAGGCAAGTCTGCCGGGCCAAAGTCTGTGGGCGTCCCTGGTGAGATACAAGGTCTCTATGCTCTCTGGAACGAGCATGGTAGTCTTCCTTGGATTTGTTTATTTCAACCCGCGATTAAATACGCCAGAGAAGGCTTTGAAATCAGTGAGTTCACTGCGTATTTCCTGGAAAAATCGAGGGACACCATAATGAACGATCCGGGCTTGAGAGAGAGATTTTACAAAGGACGGTAAGCTTTTAAAAGCCGGCGATCGCTGCTTCAATATAAAGCTCGGGGAAAACTCTCAAAGCTATCGCCGGAATAAACACCGAAAAACCTCTGTTCGACTTCGATGGACTCTTTGGTGAGAACCTCGTGGATGATGTGCGAAAAGATGGTGGAATCTTGACAATGGATGACATGAGAAACTATCGAGCTGAAGTGACTGAACCCATATCGACTAAAGCTTTCGGATACGAGGATACTATGCGCTCCGCCGCCGTCTAGTGGAGCACTTGTCTGTTGGTGAGTGATGGTTTTCGTTACTTTTCGATTCGATTCGATTTTGATATTTCGTGGGCTTTCAACAGTTTCTTCGCATGCCCAGGTTTTAAATGTTCTTGATGATGGTAATGAAATAAGTGTAGACTCGCCGCACTCGTTGCATCATTTGGTCGAAGCATTGAAGCATGCGTACGCCCGTGAAGATGAACTTGGCAGATCCCAATTTCGATGTATTTGACATTCTTTCCCCCGACTTCGCCAAGGAGATTAGAGGGAAGATAGACAGCGAAACCACTTTTGGTGCCGATCACTATGGGGCCAGGTTAGTCGTGATAAAACAGTGTCTATTCTTCCTACTCAGTTGGTTACTATGTGCTTAGATTTTCGACATGTGGAATTTTTGGATGATGTGTCGAAAATCTAACCGATCAACATGGCTGGGCAGTGTTAAGTGGGCCACGTGTCATTTTTTAGTGGAGTTGAGTTATACCAAAGTGGGTAGGCAAGACAAAAGTAATAAACACCTCGTTCCTCTTATTAGGTGGAGCCAGCTGGCGGATCGCGGGACAAGCCATCTAATAGTAGTGGACAGCAATCGAAATGTGGTGTCGATGACGACTTCGCTTAACGGTCCTTTCGGCGCAGGATGCGGTCGACGTCGACTGGGATCATTCTGAACAATGTGATGGCCGATTTTTCGACCCAACGGACGAAACCCGTGATAATCTACCTCCCGCCGAGGCCAATTTCATCGAACCCAACAAAGGCCTCGTCTTCTATGTCCCCAATCATCATCCTCAAGGTACTCTGATCAGTCATTTTCTCGAAAATGCGCCCCCCTGAACTTATTCTCATATTTGCAGGATAACCAGTTTGTTGGAGCTATTGGCGGCGGTGGCGGCCCAAAACATCATCTCCGCCGTGATTCAGATCTTCATCAACCATTACGTCTTGGGGATGGAACCTTTAAAAGCCGTCGAAAGTCCAAGAATTTACCCCTCTGTACGTATTTTTTCTTTATTCCTCTGTTATTTAGACTATACGCTTAAGAAACTGTTTATTTTTGCGTCTCTGAGCAGTTGGATTTAGAGACCGTCTTTTGCGAAAACTGGGCAGTCTTAAAAGGGGAACGTTTTGAGCTCTCAGAAGAAGTAAGGCAGTGCTTGGTCGAAAGGCGCCATAAAGTTAAGACTGGGGCGGAGCGAGCGATATGCCAACTTGTCGTTCAGCACCTAGACGATTCTTCTGGCGACGACGGTGTGCGTCGTGGGATTCTTACGGCGGTTGCGATCCTAGGAAAGGCGGGAGCCCGACCATCGTAGGAAAGGTGGGCGCCCCGCCAACGTGGGATTCTTGGTCGTATCCTGCGGCTCGAGTTACCTCGCTTTATCAACTGGTTTAGAACGATTTTATCAAAGTGGTTTTATTACATTCGAAAGTTGCTACTTAAGCACTCCTCTTTTGAGATATAAAGTGGGTGCATTTTCTTACGGCATTCTGTTCAATTATCAGGAACATGCATTGGATGATCTCACAAAGTTTGGGGGATGAATAATCACCTAAAAAAGGCCAAACTCGAGAGCTTATCGGTTTTCAAGACGATGTGTTCGTTTACCAAGATTGTATAAGGTTGGTCGGATGAATCTGATGAAGAACTTGCAGGTCAGCTTTTAGAGTACTATCGTAATCATAAGCTGTTTGTTTTGCTTACGGAGTTTCGTACATTCTTTGGCTCTTTGCCAATAATGGATACAGATTTTAGTTTTAAGAATTCTTCTACACGCATCCATTTATACATAGTTTGAACTCGTATTTTCGACACTATTATAGATAGATTGTTTTGATACATGATACTACTACTCTACATAGTTCGAATCACTTGTAAGAACTGAGGTCGGCATGCGTCTCCCATCTCCGAAGCAGGTAATCTTGGCATGTTATCGGTGGGTACCTGCAGAAAAATCATGAAGTCTTCTGAATATATAGAAGCAAATGATACCGCTCTCCTTTATAAAGGACTCTGTATATACTTACTTGGGTGGATTTTCCTCCGATTGGCATGTTCCAAGCACGCTGTATTTACACGCGTTATTATCAAACACCTACACACAAATAGATTTGGACACAGTCAAAAAATATAGATTTTAATTGTAGATAACCTTCAATTTAAGGATATTTTCGTCATTTTACAAGATCTCTTTTTAAAAATAGCTAGGGTCCCCTACCCCTGCTATATAAATATAGCACGGATCATCTGCTCATGGCACTGGTGCTATAAAGCAAAAGAACCCCAGCTGTGCAGCAGACGCTTGTGGGCATCATATGCAGGGGACTGACAGACAGGGGAACCGTGCTATTATAGCAGGAGACCCGCTGCTACACCTGCTGCACAGCATGGTTTGCGACCCTAGGAAATGCGGCCGGCCGGCCGTAGGAAATTCGAGGCTCTCGTTTGGTTGACATGTTAATATTTAGAAAGGTTTGAATAAGTAGGGGCTCTATATAAAACAAATTAATGCGTATAAATAAAAGTGTGTTTGGCTAGTGAGTTTAAATAAACACATGTGAGGAGGTGTATTGTATATCTAAAACCTGTGGGCATATATAAACCCATATTTTCGAAAACCTATGAACCAAGCACACCTTATAAATAGCTAAACACTCCAACCAAACAAGCACTTAAATCCATATGCTGTTTGTTTTCCTTACGAATTTTCGTACAGATTTCAGCTTTCAGATTTTACACATCTCCCATTTTAGGGTTCTTTTAAAATTTGGCCTTTGACCAGAAAAACTTTTAAAAAGTGGACTCTTTGACGTTTTTTAAGTCAATAGCCCCCATTTTAATTAGCTGTTAATTATCTTTTCATAACAATGTTTAACTTAAGAAAAAAAAAGAAAAAAAAAAAAAATAAAATAATTTTAAAAGAAAACAGAAAAAAACTGAGTGCATTAAACACCCAACTTCCAGCTTCAACTACCGTAGCCTCATTAACACCCAAACTTCCATTTATTACTATCGTAGCCTCATTGAATACCAGTCGAAAACACCTACTTAAAACACTTAACAGTATTATTCGGTCGATTCTTTATGGAGAGTGTTGAAGAAGAAGTACTCTTGAAAGAAGACGTAGCCTCAGGAACTGTAATTTTTTTTTAATTTTGCACTTATATCCGTGTTTTTCAAGTTGATTAGTACGAAACTGAGTGGGTACTGATTATTATGTTTTATGACAGCGATTTCGACTAAATTTGAGTTCAATTTGATACGTTTTTGAATCCGCAATTAAAAAATCGGGTTACCTGCGCAGGGGATCTGCACATGCGCGGGTCCCCCTGATTATATGCACGGGTTCCTGGTTCAAGGGACCTGGCGCATGTATTCAGGGAACCCCGCCCATATTTTCAGGGAACCCGCGCGAATATGCAGGGGACTCGTGCACATATGCAGGGGACCTACACGCGTATGCAAGGGACCCGTGGACATATGTAGGAATTTTCATATCACGCATTGTGTTAACAAAAGAAAACGACACATTATTCTTTTTCAGAGTCAGATCTAGAGGCAAATGAAGTCCAGTTCCACAAATCATTGTTCTTCTTCATATGCAAGGGATTCACTTTCCAAAAAAGTTATAAAAATGCAACCATGGTGTTGTGGCAAAACTGCAGATAGCGAGGAAAGGATTGAGATCTGGGAACGGTTCTATGGTGGTGGTTATTGGCCTGTAAGTGAATAGTCTAAGGCATGGTTCGATACGATGGTTTGCTTTTGTATTATCTTACGGGTATGTTGTTTTGTACGAAAAGCAACTGCAATTTTTTTAGGTGGGAGATTGATGTTGCAGGAGACGGAATTTGTGTGGAAAACACTTCCAAAAGATTGGAACTTTTGCAATTAGAGAATGCCAAATTGTTGGAGAAGATTCAAGCATTGAAGTTTAAAAAACAGATCTTGGAAGAAAATGTTGTCAATTTGAAGCTTAGGGTGGCTAAACAAGCAGAAAAAGCTTTAGTCTTTGTTCTAACCGCATCTTGGATTTTGTTTGGAGTCCTTACTATATGATTAATAAATGAATAAGCAAAACTTGTAGGCAATTAAGTGGCTAAAATAAGAAGTGAGTCAATTGTAGTAAGTTAAGTAGGCTAGTAATGCATTGATATTTGAATATTTAAGATATATGAATTACTATTGCATTATTATTTATCGTTTTTAATAGCATATAAATATATTATATTGAAACATACTTAATATGTACTTTGCGTATACATAAAACATACTTAGAATTTCATATTTACAGGTATAGTCTTATAAATACATGCCACCATGTAAATAAGCAGGGGACCCGTGCATACATGCAAGGGACCCGTGCATACATACAAGAGACCCACACATAAAGCTTAAAAACAAGAAGAATACCGTCTAGTGTGTAATCAATTAAAATACTAAATAAAAACAAAGAGTATGAAATGCAACAATCACAATAGTCAGTTAGGAATCAAATCTAACCTTCCATAGTGTTCGCGCCCTCATCCCACATCAAACCGTCACGTGAGATGCTTATCAACTTCGGTTTCTTTTAAAAAAAATTATTATGTAGCTTTTGTTATAACAACATAGCTTTCGTAAGAGCATCATATTCCAATGATGATCAATATACACTAGTTTGTTTGGCACACCTTATGTGTGTGCATGAAAAATAAACTTGATAATAATGGATGATTTTTTTGAGATAAAATATAACGTGTTTTGTCATTCGTACAACGTGGATTGAGTTGGTTTTTATTATAATTAAGTTAGAAATTCACACACCAAATTCCTAATTGACGGTTTCTATAAGGCACTCCCACTTAATAAAATAGAAAGATACGTTTTGTAGGCTAGGGTAAACTTCATTCTGAAATATGGAGCTCAATCAATATGATACTTTGTAGTATACATAATATTAGTATTGTAATTTATTATGTAGCTTTTTTATTGAAACAAATGAGGAATATAAAAACAAGAGCATCGAATTCCAATGATGATCAAAATACATATTTTGTAGGCTATGTATTTCAATCATTCTCCCTTCACATACCTATTCTGATATAAATAATTGATTTCATTAATATGGTACTTTTGTGGTATACAAAACATATTTAGAGTTTCATGTTTATGGATTAGAGTTTAGGAATCCATGTCTTGCATGGAAACTCGTGAAATGAGTAGGGGACCTGTGCATAAATCAAGGGACCCGTGCATAAATCCAAGGGACCATGCATAAATCCAAGTGACCCACACATAAAACTTAAAAACAAGAAAAATACCACCCAATTGTAATTTGTCAATAGAAAAATGTCTTAATAAACCCAATGCACACCAAAACATGTGAGTATTGTACTGTACGTAAATGAATAAGTAAAAATTGTATGCAATATGAGATTGAAGTAAGAGGTGAGTATTGTAATCAGTTAAGTAAGTTAATAATATGCTTAATTTAAGGTGTAAGATATATGAATTAGTATTGTAATTTATTAAGTAGCTTTTTTAATATATGCGCGGGTCCCTTAATATATGTACGGGTCCCTTGAACCAGGGGACCCGTGCATATATTCAGGGACCCGCACATGTGCATTTCCGCAGCGCAGGTAACCCATATTTTCTAATTGCAGATTCAAAATATGCGCGGGTCACCTGATAATACACATATATGTACATATTCCTTGAATATATGCGTGGGTCCCATCAACGGGTCCCTTGAATATATGCGCGGGTCCCCTGAATATATGCGCGGATCCCTTGAACCATGAGACCCATGCATATGAGTGCGGGTCCCTTGCATATGTGTACAGGTTTCCTTGAATATATGTGCGGGTCCCTTACATATATGTCCGGGTCCCGGTGACCCGTGCATATAATCATGGAACCGCACATGTGCAGATCCGCAGCGCAGGTAACCCATATTTTTTAATTGCAGATTCAAAATATGCGGGGGGCCCCTGATAATACACATAATGTACGGGTTCCTTGAATATATGCTTGAGTCCCTTGCATATATGTGCGGGTCCCATCAATATATGCGCGGATACCTTGAATATATGTGCGGGTCCCCTGATTATATGCGCGGGTCCTTGAACCATGAGACCCATGCATATGAGTGCGAGTCCCTTGCATATGTGTACGGTTCCTTGAATATGTGGATCCCTTGCATATATGCGGGGGTCCCATCAATATATGCACCGGTCCCTTGAATATATGCGCGGGTCCCTTGCATATATGCTTGGTCCCCTGAATATATGCGCGGGTACCCTGAATATATGCTCGGGTTCATTGCATATATGCACAAGTTCCTGCATATATGTGCGCGTTCCTTGTATAAATGCACGGGCTCCTTGCATATATGCGGGTACCTTGCATTTATGTGCGGATCCCTTGAATATATGTGGATACCTAGCATTTATGCGCGGGTCCCCTGAATATATGCGCGGATCCTTTGAATATATCCACGGATCCCCTGAATATATGCGCAGGTCCCTTGAACCATGAGACCCATGCATATGAGTCCGAGTCCCTTGCATATGTGTACGGGTTTCCGTGAATATATGTGCTGTCCCTTGCATATATGCATGAGTTCCATCAATATATGCACGGATCTCTTGCATATATGCGTGGGTCCCCTGGATATATGCGCGGGTCCCTTGAATATATACGCGGGTCCCCTGCATATATGTCTGGGTTCCTTGCATAAATGCACGGGCTCCTTACATATATGCGGGTACCTTGCATTTATGCGCGGATCCCCTGAATATATGCGCAGGTCCCCGCATGTATGCGTGGGTTCCCTGCAAGTATGCGCGGGTCCCCTGCATATATACGCGGGGTCCTTGAACCAGGGGACCCGTGCATATAATCAGGGGACCCGCGCATGTGCAGATCCCCAACGCAGGTAACCCGAACGTTTTAATTGCAGATTCAAAAAAGTATCAAATTGAACTCAAATTCCATCGAAATCACTATCATAAAACATATGGATTAGTGCCCACTCAGTTTCGTAGCTAATCGACTTGAAAAAAACACTGATATAAAGTGCAACATCACAGATGTTTAAATTGTGTAGATTCTGTCATCATCTACACAGTATGCAAGTGGAAAACGAAACAATTCTAATACCGCTCGTGAAAGTCGAATAAAATGAATCTTGTTGGTAAAAGTGAATTGAGGGGGAGCGAAGAAGTTAAATAATAAAAAGTGAAAGTAAAAAGGGAATATTTTCAGCGCTTTAAAAAGGAGGAGGACGATGAACAGTGTAAATGAACAGTAATTTTTATTAATTGGATTAATTGAACGTTGAGGTCTTTAAATAAGGGTAGTATTGTCCTTTTAAGCTAAGTTAGTAAGGGTATATAGTCTTTTTCTAGAGAGGAGGCCAGTTTTTAAAATTTCTAATTCAGAGGTCCATTTACCCAATAAATCCCCCATTTTACATAGTTTGATGTCGTCGCCGCAATTATACAGATAGATTGTTTCAATACTACTCTTCAAAGTTCGAATCACTTGTAAGAACTGAGGTCGGCGTGCGTCTCCCCATATCTCCGAAGCAGATAATCTTGGCATGTTATCGGAGGATATCTGAAACAAAAAAATCATGACTTTCTTGTGAGAATATATAGCAGCAATAAAATAGCTCCTCCTCTAAAAGGACTCTGTATATACTTACTTGGGTGGATTGTCCTCTGATGGCACGTTTTCAAGCATTCCACGACGCAATCGTGACTAGGATTTGTAAAAGCTATCTGCTCGATAGCATCGAGTCGATCTAACTTAGCCAAAGATGGTTTCGAAAAAAGTAACTATTTAACTGCTATAGAGGAGAATTCTTACAGAGTATCTCTCTTCGCCATTGCATACTACTCTGTGAAGAGTAGACCTGAAAACATGGTTACTCCATCGTTCTAGCAAGTCGCCCAAGGTTGACTACGAAAGCCCTAAAAAGAGTTGAGAGCACAGTCAACCTTTGGATCTTCACCAAGAAAAGCCTCAAGAAAAGCAATAGATACTATTACAAAGTCGAACCCTTTAAGAGGAGGTACGTATTCCCATTTCTGAGGCTTAGCTTCTTTGTCTCTTAATATCTGAAGTCCATAGTTGTCTGTTGCTAAAAGCGTAATGAAACCGAAATCTGAGTGTGCGCCAGCTCCATATATTCCCTTAACAGGCTCGATTCTCGGGCTTCAGACAACATAGTCGAGCAACTTTAGACTCTAAAAAAACCAACGAATTTTTTTTTCTTTTCTTGGTATCGATATTGATTGTTACCTTCGTAATGTAGCAGGCGTAGGATAGCTGTAGGCTTTCCTAGTTTTTCAGGGTCGGGGAAGAAATTAACGTTCAAATCAAGCGCCAGTCCTATCAACAGTGAAATCGATCTAGCGACTCGACCAATCGATCGATCGAATATCAGATGATTTGATGTTCGAAAACGGTAAACGTTGAAGAGGGAAGTCACATATAACTCAACAGGTTCTTACATTGCCTTGCTGTGGTATTCCTCCATGATTTCCCTCCATATAGGCAAGACATCTATCTTTTTACATTCCCCGCAAAGATGAGCGAAAAAAAAGACAATGTTTTCCTAAAATCGTTTGATCGGTAAAAGAGTTAGTTTCATCTCCGAAGGAGGGCCACTGATTTGGACCGTAAAATGGTTTCTGAGCATCGAGTCGTCTTCGGGCACTTCATTCCAATGTAATAGCCTTCCTTATAAACCATGAAGTGCAAGATACTGAAGCTCGTGTTCGCCGAGAACAAAAGAAATCCCCTCAAGATGCAAAATCAAGCTATTCAGGTTAAACAACAGAATTCTAGTTCTGACAAAATTCCAAAATCTATCTGCCCAATTTTAATAGTCAAGTATTTCTTGATTGTCATGCTCCAAAATCTGATATTTATATACCGACACACAATGATTATTCCTTCTCTCTATCGAGTAATGGGATCTAGATTGTATTCTACATGATGCTTACCTAGTAGAATTTCAACACTTCATCTGATGTGTGGTTTCAGTTGAATGGTTATATTAATACGTTTCTAATTAATTGTAGAGTTACTATTTACCGCCCCCTTTTTACTAGTCACCGCCCCCTAAAGGGCTGAAAAAAAAAAACTTTTGCCCTTATGATATTTAAATCAAATTAAAAGAGAAAAACTAACTAAAAATTCGAGAACGATCAATCGATAAGGAAATTCGAACGAAATTTTCGACGGGTTGTGCACGGGCCGAACTGAAATTTCGGCCCGCACAGGCCCGACCGAAATTATTGTTCGTCCCGCATAGGTCCGACCGAAATTTCAGTTCGGCCCGCACAGGCCCGACCGAAATTATTGTTCGGCCCTCACAGGCCCGACCGAAATTTCAGTTCGGCCCGCACAGGCCCGACCGAAATTTCACGTCGGCCCGCACAGGCCCGACCGAAATTTCAGTTCGGCTCGCACCGGCCCGGCCGAAATTCCAGTTCGGCCCGCATCGGCCCGGTCGAAATTTCAGTTCGGCCCACCAGACCCGATTAATTTTCACTTCTTCGTTTTTTTTTATTTTTTATTGTAATTTATAAAAACTCAACATATAGTAGTATTTAGGAATTGAACCCAGACCTCTACTTGATAAAAAAAATACTTATCCATTGGACTACATAGCTTTTATTAACAATTATGACATATATATAAATATATAACGAAAAAATAACCGTAATATTACAAACTAATTATAACAAAAAAATTAAAAAAAAAATAATAATACAAATTAATAACAACAAATTATTATTTTTTGTTATTATTTTGTAATATAAATATACGAATAAATAATCCAAATAAATAATCCAAATAAATAATATAAATAAAATATACAAATAAATAATCCAAATAAATAATACCAATAAATAATCCAAATAAATAAACCAAATAAATAATCCAAATAAATAATATAAATAAAATATAAAAACAAATAATCCAAAAAACAATAAACTAGCACAGTCGAAGATTATTTCGGCCAGATGAAAGTGGCGGCCGAAAAGTGATTTCGGCCTCCGTAGTCCTGGCCGAAATGCAGTTTTGGCCGGAAAGGTCCGGACCGAAATAAGATTTCGGTCGTCCCTGTCCGGACCGAAAAAAATTTTCGGCCACATCCAGGCACGACCGAAATTGTTTTTCGGCCTGCCTGGAGGTGACCGAATTTATTTTTCGATCTTGACTGTTCCGGCCGAAATTTTGTTTCGTCCGGACTTTTTTTCCGTATCGATCGATCTGTTCAAATTATTTGTGTATTTAGTTTTCAGTATTTCGTACCGAAATTATATATTTAGTTAGTTTTTTCTTTTTAAATTAATTCAAATATCATAAGGGCAAAAACGCTTTTTCAGCCCTTTAGGGAGCGGTGAATAGCAATCCAGTTAGGAAAGTCAGGCCTAACATGTCTGTGTACTAATTTCGCGTAACTTTAGGACATATTGGAACCTATTATGATTTAGTTTCTTTGCATGGGATATATATTTGTATAGGCAAACTGTATTAAATGTGGTGGAAATGAAAGCGCAGGCATGGCAAGATGAAGTGGAGCGTGCCCGGCAAGGTCAGAGAGAGGCTGAGAGCAAGCTCGCTTCCATGGAGGCAAAGTTGTCTTCTTGTTTTTATAAATGTACATGATGATGTTTAGATGGAAAACAAACCTAGAAATCCACACGGTAGCACCCTTACTGAGAAATGGAGAAATTTACTCGATTTTTTGTGCAGGCTGAAGTTCAGAAAATGAGAGTGAAATGGCTGCCATGAAGCGCGATGCTGAACATTACTCACGTCAGGCAAGCAACTCTTATAAATACCATATGGACTATGATGCGTGTTATCACAGTCTTGCAAAAATGAAATGTATATCAAAGTTGCATTGCTTGATGATACTGAAAATGGTCTTTGAAAATATTTGATCGGGACAAATGAGTCATTATTGGTTATAATGAGTCCGAATAATAGGTTACAAGATGTCGGAATAAGCAACCTTTTCATGTATTTTTTTGTTACTGGCCACTCAGTGTTCCAATGTTAGACCTTTGTTTTTGTGCAGGAACACATGGAGCTGGAGAAACGGTACAGAGAGCTGACTGATCTATTGGTACTTACTGTTATCTTGTTGCAGAACTTTTGCTTTTAATGCATGGAAATGTCTTACTGTGTGGGCAACAAATTGTCTTTCAGTATTACAAGCAGACACAACTGGAAACTATGGCAACAGAAAAAGCTGCCGCTGAATTTCAGTTGGAAAAAGAATTGAAGCGTCATCACGAATCTCAGGTCTGAATTTGTTTTAATCTATTCCCTTCTTGCCATTCTTCGCAAGAATTCCTTGGTTTGCTACTCAAAATTTGTTTTTATGGATCATAGCAGTTAGAAGCAGAAAGAAATAAATCATCTCGTCGAGCATCTTCCTCTTGGGAAGAAGACACTGACATCAAAGCTCTTGAGTAAGCTCATCTAACTGCTTTTTTTTTTTTGTGAAACAATAATTCACTTATCGAAGATGCCAAGTTATTCCATTACCAATAAGTCTTTGAATGAAGTTCAAATGTCAAATATGTAATGGTAATATGCTGAGGCTTGATTATGTTCCTGTTTTATGAAAGATTGTCTTATATTGCTCATGGTCTTCTGCATATCAGCACAAAAATTGTGAGGCTTGCTAGAACAATTCCTAAACTTGAAAGAAATTGATTTCTATTCCAATAACTGGATATCGAAATGTGACTTTCTGTTAACCTTTTTTCATAAAATTCAATCTTGTGAACTTTCTTTTTCCCCCCAAATATATGCATGTTTTTCCATGCGTTAGCTGCATTCTTCCCATATCCTCACATTGAAAATCATCAGGCCACTTCCCTTATATCATCGCCACCTAGCTGGAGCAAGTGTTCAGGTAAACTTTACATGCCTTGTTTCTCGTCCGTTTCTTGCAGCATAAATTCATCATTTGACATCCTTTTTCTTTATCGCCAATTTCAGTTGCAGAAAGCAGCAAAAATTTTAGATACTGGTGCTGTCAGAGCAACAAGGTTTCTTTGGCGCTATCCTACCGCTCGAGTCATCTTGCTTTTTATCTGGTTAGAACGATTTATTAAAGTAGCTCAATGCATTGATATGAATGCTCGTGATAAAAAAAATAGTTGATTTAAAAATTTTAGAACGCTGCTATTCTTAACGTAGATTATCTTGTGATGTCAACAGGTATTTGTGCATCTCTTCTTGATGTACCTCTTGCATCGGCTTCAGGTATTTCTCAGATACTTTAAAAAATTGATATATCTTGATGTCAGATCTATCCAGCCAAATGAAAGATGAGGAAATTTTAGTACTCTTGCATGATCACATCAAGAAATACACGACCATTTCCATAAAGCCTATGTGTCAAAATCTCAGTTTGTCTTGGCCAAAACAACGACAGAATGAAGCATATAAACTGCTTTGATCGGGCTTTGTTTTACCATTTTTGGGCACAACATCATGCTGTTGCTCATTCTTGCGATTCTTAAAGATCATTATTTTCCAATAAAACCTCATGGCATATAGTTTAGGGTGCCGGTGATCGAATAATGTATTAGTTAAAAGCGCCGACGTTATACTTTCTTATGTGCCCTCTTTTTAGACATATATAAATGATGCACTTTATTCACGCCACTCTCTTCAATTACCAGGAACAAGCCGAACATTTCGCATCGAATGATCTCGCTGAGTCTATGGGGTTGTTCAATAGGACTTTACCTGACTTTCTGTACTCAGATATCACCCAAAGGTGGAAAGATAATCGCTATTTCAAGACCGTTTATTTTACAAAGATTGTTCTGAGGTTGGTCTGATTATCTAACAAGGACTTGTGGTTGTAAGCCCTCTTTGTACGTAGTATCTAAATCTATACGGTTGCAGCTCTATTTTCTCCTTTTATTCATGGAAGCAGTTGTTTGCTTTTTTAACGGTGTTTTAATACATTCTTTGACCCCTTTGCAGATAATGGATATAAATTTCAGTTTCATACTCTTACACATCCCCATACTTTTCACATTGTGTTTCCTGAATGGCTTTGTAAGAATAGGGTTGGAATCATTTGTAAGAAGTCAGGTTAGCATGAGTCTCCCCATATCTCCGAAGCATATAATCTTGGCATTTGATTGGAGGGTACCTGCAAAAAAAAAAAATCATTGCCATCGTCAAAAGCAAAGCCTTTTTTCGGGGATGTTTAGTAGCTATTATTACAGCGAACATATCGTTCTCCTTACTTTGGAGGATTTTTCTCCGATTGGCAAGTTTCCAAGCACTCCACGATGCATTCGTGGTTCGGCTCGATAAAGTAAGCTATCTGCTCGACAATATAGGGGACATTGATCGAATTAGTCTATTAGCCTAGCTCGACCAAAAAAGATGGGTTCGAAAAGGATTTTTTTTCTTTTCTTTCTTACCGAGTATCTCTCTTCGCCGTTGCATACGACTCGGTGAAGAGTAGACCTGAAGACGTGGTTGCTCCATCGCTCTAACAGGTCGCCGAGGTTGACTGTGAAAGCCCTAAAAGAGTTGATCGTATGAAAAGTAGATTCCGTTAAATTATCTCTTCAGTCCGGTAATTTAGGGGGCCGCGGCATTATAGGGACAAAAAATTTATGGATCGACATAGTACGGACGATGACTTTCAAAATTAAGCAAGTTAAGTTAGGAAACACTGCATGTCTGAATCATGTCACGAAATTTCTTAATTTGAAAGTCATTGGATGCACAATGCCATCCCATGGATTTGTCGCCCATGATTCTGGCGTATAATATCCCTAAATTGCTTAATTTCGACAATAATTGTCCTTACAACTCCTACATTCGTTGTCTTTATAATCCTAGCCCCGCTAAATTACGGGACACAATATATTCAAGCGTAGAAAAACTATTATATAATGATTTCTTTAGATTCATTAAGAAGTAGCCTCAAGAAAGTTAAGTCTCACTCACCCTTTAAGAGGAGGTACATATTCCCAAATCTGAGGCTTGGCATCTTTGTCTTTGCATATCTGCCATATAAGATATGAAAAGCTTGACAAGCTTCTTCAATCAACTACAAAAGCATATGGAATTATGTTGCAAGAGAATCCACACATTACCTGAAGGCCATAGCTGTCATCTGTTGCTAAAGGGTAATAAAACCGAAATCGGAATGTGCTCCTGCTCCAAATATTCCCTTCACAGGCTCGGAAGCTCGGGCTTTAGACAGCATAGTCAAGATAGGTAGGCATCGCAAAAGTGTAATAAAACTTATAAGTTTAAACGACTTTTTTTTTTCTTAATTTTTCGGAGGAGTATCAAATATTCGGTTTGTTACCTTCGTAATGGAGCAGACGCAAGACTGCCATATGTTTTCCCAGTGTTTCAGGTTTAAGGAAGAAATCAGCATTCAAGTCAAGTGCGAGCGCTATCAGCTGCGAAATTGATCTAGCGACGTCTCTGTGGAAAACCGACCCAATCGAATATGTGATGATTTTGATGGTGTAAGAAAAGGTTAGTGTTCGTTCAGAGACTTTCCTTACATCGCCTTCCTTTGATACTCCTCCATGGTTTCTCTCCACGCAGGCAAGACATCTTTCAATAACATACCCATTAAAACAGACAACGACGGAAAAAAATGAAGATGATGAATTTCTCGAAGAAAATCATTAGAGTTGGTTAGTTAGCTCTGTACCTGAAGAAGGCCACAGGTTTGGACCGTGAAATGGTTTCTGAGCGTCGGGGTCGTCTTGGGCACTTCAACGCCGATGTAATAACCTTCCTTGTAATCGCGCCTGAACCATTTTGATGACCAGAGAACTGTAATGATCGAATACCATTATAATAAAAACTGAATTAGTTACTAGTACACAGACCATTTATCTGATTTGTAGGATCCAATCGCTGGTCGAACATGGGAGTATATCCTCTGGTTTTGTCGTTCCTTAAAAGCTTCATCTTTTCCTCTTCAGGCAAACTGAAGAACTTTCTGCTTTGAGAGAAAACTTCATCCATGAACTCCTCGGAGATGCCATGGTTGATCACGTAAAAGAACCCAGAATCTAGACAAGCCTAATTTCATCATGTAAAACATAAGGATTTAGAGCGTTGCAAATAGACTATTTCGTTGAGTATTAAGAAGAATCTCCATCTATGTGACCCACTGGACTAATCTACTGATGATTAGTCTCTGCCTTTGCCTTAATCACTCGATTAATCTCGTAAGAACTTGGGGCGATTATTACCTGTTTGAGGAGCGAAACAGAGGATTCAATATCTGGGTTGGAAAGATCGATGCAGTTGAGCTCTGTAGTAATGGTCGAATCCCTCATCTTTCTTGGACAGTCGTCGTATTTGATTGATCTCTGCAAATAATCCGAGGTTTGACTTTTCTTATAGGGTTAGCTAGGACGACAGCTATAGAATATTATTACCAAATATCTACGCGCGTGTGTCCACGCACAACAAGACCCTATATTCTTGGCCCGCCCATTTCTTTATTTTACGCGCGTTATTATCGATCACCTACATACAAATAGCATATTCAATTGCGTCTTTTTAAGAAATAGATTTGGACACAGTAAAAAAAATAGAGAGATTTAATTTGTTAAAGATAGCCTGGATACTTTCGTTATTTTACAAGATTTCTTTTTAAAAAATAGCAGGCGTCCCTGCTATATAACACGAGTTCCCTGCTCATGGCGCCGGTGCTATATAGCAAAAAACCCCAGTTGTGCAGCATACGCATACTGGGCATCATATGCAAGGGACCCGACAGACAGGGGACCCGTGCCATATAGCAGGGGACCCGCTGCTACATCTGCTGCACAGCATGGTTTGCGACCCTAGAAAGGCGACCGGCCGTAGGAGATTCGAGGCTCTCGTTTGGTTGACATGTTTATATTTAGGAAGGTTTGAATAAGTAAGAGCTCTATATAAAACAAATTAATGCGCATAATAAAATGTGTGTTTGATTAGTAAGCTTGAATAAACACATGTGAGGAGGTGTGATTATCTAAACATGAGGGCTTTTATAAACCCATATAAACCTACGAACCAAACACACCTTTAAAATAGCTAAACACCAACCAAACAAGCACTTAAATCCATATGCTGTTTGTTTTCCTTACGGAGTTTTCATACAGATTTCAGCTTTCAGATTTTTACACATCTCCCATTTATACATAGTTTGAATTCATGTCGTCGCCGCAATTATACAGATGGATTGTTTCAATACTACTCTTCATAGTTCGAATCACTTGTAAGAACTGAGGTCGGCGTGCGTCTCCCCATATCTCCGAAGTAGATAATCTTGGCATGTTATCGGAGGATATCTGCAACAAAAAAAATCATGAAGTCTTCTTGTGAGAATATATAGCAGCAATAAAATAGCTCCTCCTCTAAAAGGACTCTGTATATACTTACTTGGGTGGATTGTCCTCTGATTGGCACGTTTTCAAGCACTCCACGACGCAATCGTGACTAGGATTTGTAAAGTAAGCTATCTGCTCGATAGCATCTAGTCAATCTAACTCAACCAAAGATGGGTTCGGAAAGTGAGTAATTGTTTAACTGCTATAGAGGAGAATTCTTACAGAGTATCTCTCTCCGCCATTGCATACTACTCTGTGAAGAGTAGATCTGAAAACATGGTTGCTCCAACGTTCTAGCAAGTCGCCAAGGTTGACTACGAAAGCCCTAAAAAGAGTTGAGAGCACAGTCAACCTTTGGATTCTTCACTAAGAAAAGCCTCAAGAAAAGCAATAGATACTATTACAAAGTCGAACCCTTTAACAGGAGGTACGTATTCCCATTTCTGAGGCTTAGCATCTTTGTCTTTACATATCTGAAGTCCATAGTTGTCGTCCGTTGCTAAAAGCGTAATGAAACCGAAATCTGAGTGTGCGCCAGCTCCAAATATTCCCTTAACAGGCTTGGATTCTCGGGCTTCAGACAACATAGTCGAGCAACTTTAGACTCTAAAAAAACCAACGATTTTTGTTTTCTTTTCTTGGTATCGATATTGCTTGTTACCTTCGTAATGTAGCAGGCGTAGGATAGCTGTAGGCTTTCCTAGTTTTTCAGGTTCGAGGAAGAAATTAACGTTCAAATCAAGCGCCAGTGCTATCAACCGTGAAATCGATCTAGCGACTTCTCTGTGAAAAATCGACCAATCGATCGATCGAATATCAGATGATTTGATGTTCGAAAACGGTTAACGTTGAAGAGGGAATTTACATATAACTCAACAGGTTCTTACATTGCCTTGCTGTGGTATTCCTCCATGATTTCCCTCCATGTAGGCAAGACATCTATCTTTTTACACTTCCCCACAAAGATGAGAAAAAAAAGACAAAATGTTTTCCTTAAATATTTTGATGGTAAAAGAGTTAGCTTCATACCCGAAGGAGGCCACTGATTTGGACCGTTAAAATGGTTTCTGAGCATCGATGTCGTCTTCGGGCACTTCAATTCCAATGTAATAACCCTCCTTATAATCCCCTAAACCATTTGATGACCCAATAATTGTAGTAAATCAAGATACCAAATAATAAAAACTAAATTAGTATTATACAGACCATTTATCTGATTGGAAGGATCTAATCTCTCGTCGAACATTGGAGTGTATCCTCTGTTTTTCCCGTTCCTCAAAAGCTTCATCTTTTCCTCCTTAGGCAAACTGAAGAACTTTCTGCTTTGAGAGAAAACTTCGTCCATGAACTCCTCGGAGATGCCATGGTTGATCACATAGAAGAACCCACAATCTAGACAAGCCTAATTTCATCATGTTAACGTAGGATTAGAGTTGACTATTTTTTACTACAGTATAGTATTAAAACTATTCTTTGAGCATTAAGAACTTGGGGCGATTTTTACTGTTTGAGGAGCGAAACAGAGGATTCAATATCTGGGTTGGAAAGATCGATGCAGTTGAGCTCTGTAGTAATGGTCGAATCCCTCATCTTTCTTGGACAGTCGTCGTATTTGATTGATCTCTGCAAATAAATCTGAGGTTCGTTTGACTCATAGGGTTAGGACGACAGAATATTATTACCAAATAAAAAAATAAAAAAATCTACGCGCGTGTGTCACACGAAACGATCTTTCTGGCATGGTTAAACGCGACTCAAGGTCAAACATTTCATCAATGGAGGTTGGATGAAGTTTCAGGGACACATAATTACAGAAAACTAAGCTTTGTAGTAAGAATACGGAAGATTCTTGAAGCTTGTCACAGATGTATTTACAGTACAGTCGTCGGCGATAAAAAAGAAAAAAAAAGCTCGACATTTGAGGGCTCAACAAGGGACAGCCATGAGCGGAAACTTCCTCCACAGAGCCACCGCAAATCTCTCCGTCTCCGTCGAATCGCCGCCGTCCAATCGAAGCCAGTAAATCAAATTAGCGACCATCATCAAATGCATCATACGATCGGCCAAAGGAAGGGCGGGGCAAATCCTCTGCCCAACGCAAAAGGAGTGAACTCAAAACTCGAGTCGGATCTTACGGGTCGGTGTTAAAGCGACCAATTTTTCTAAAAGGTTAACAATGAATGGAAGTCCGTTACTTTTTAATTTTATATAATTTATTTTCAACACGCCCCCGACGACTAGGTCGATTTATCTATTATCTAGTCTTTAACATGTAACTCTCATAAATGGGTGGTCGTGGAGTTTTCGTACCTAGATCTGTATGTCCCTAAGCTCTAATACCATGTTAACGAACAACTTTTCCTAAAAGATTAAAGGGAGTGCATCACTTTTTAATTAATTGTTTATTTCCAACAGTCGGGTCAGGCCAGAAACCTAGGTTCCTCATGGGCCAGGCCAAAAAAGGGTGATCGAAGTGAGATTAAACGTAGGGTGGTAAACATGTCGAATTGGGTCACATTCGTCCGTTTAACGAATGGGTTGTGAATTTCAATCCTGACATTACCTGTTTACTTAAATATGTTGAAATATCGAACCCAAATTCGACTTGTTTTAACCGAAGTCTAACTCATTAACCCACCAATCAGTTTAAAATTGAAAAGGAAACAAAATTAACTTAAAACCATAACTACAAATCCAAACTAAACAAAACAATAGACAAACAAATAATTTGTTTTTCTAAAATAGCAACATAATCAAGAAACAATTAAAGTTCCAAATAACAAATGTCCCGCAAAAATAATTAATATCAAAGCATTTTATTTTATTTATATTAAGAATATTTAGTAACTTATATTATTCGGGTTAAATGGGGTTGATAAACATGTTGATTTGGGCTTGAAATTTCGAAACCCACCTAATATTTGCGTGAGATTAGGTTACCAATTTACTTAAACAGATCAAAAATGCTAACCCAAACATTCTACTATCTGGGTGCGGTTCGTGTCGGCTTGGCTGGTCGGCTAAACGCTCTTGCCATCTCCAACCGAAAAATCATTTTCAAATGTAAATTCATCATCAAACTCAAAATGCATTAATTCTTCTCCAACCATTAAGTTCATTCACAAACTCAAAACATATTTTGCAATATTCCCTTTCACATTATTTATAATTTTCAATACAAATATACATACGTTACAACTTTTCATATTACTAATATAGAACATACATAAATGATAGTATTTTAGACAAAATTTGTAATAAATAGTTTAAGTATTTTATTTACAATTGAACATTATTCATGGTATATTAAAAAATAATCAAATAAATAATAAAAAAATAATTATCATAATTTATGTAATAAAGATTAAACTGCTTGTGTGAGAAAAAAAGCGATGAGTGTCAAATAACAATGCATGTAGGCGTGATAGGAGAGAGAAAATATCAATTTTAATTTTTTGTTTGGTTGAGGATTGGAGTATTTTTTTATGGTTGCGCGCCTTGTTATTGTTAGGAGATGTTCTTAGTAAATGTATTTAGTAATGAGGTTTATTTATTTCGACAGTAATATTGCAATAAAAGTTGATAATGCAATTGATGTTCTTCCCATCACTTTAAACAAAGCCTGGGCACAAAATCAAGGTGATGCAATCCCCAAACAAGCGCCAACGACGACACCGCGACGGCGAGTGGTCCCACCATCCACAGCAAGAGCGTGACCGCCACGCACAGCAGCCGATTTCCCAACCGCCATGGCGAATCCCCTCTCCGCCACCGTCTCGGTGTAGCTCCCCCGCCGCCGATGCTCGGAGCGAAATCTCCGATCGCATTCATCAGGAAATTCGCGTCCACCAGGCTCCCCACGGCCACCGAGCTGCAGAGGAAGCTTGCGATGAGGAAGATCGAGGCCGATCCGTATTTCAGCACCAGGATCCGACTCGTCTGCGACCCGAATAGGTACGCGTCGTCGGGGGCGAAGAGCGTGCGGTTGGCCTTGAATGCATGTTGGTGATGGCGGCGAGGGAGACCAAAATTAGGGCTGTGACGGTGGCGGTGAGGATTGCGTACATTAGGGTGTTCCTCAAGCTCTGCACCACCAGCATGCCCTTTTTGTCGTCTCCCTGCGGAATTTACAAACCCTAATTTGAAAATTCTCCGATTATCCCCGAATTGAAAAATAGGCGAAATTGCCTGGTTGAGTTGCTGGATCCAAGCTCGCCTCTTCAAGGCGTTGAAGCCGATTGAGGTGAGTAGCGGTCTGTGCTAACGTTGTGCAGTAGGTAAGCGTGGTATCCTATGGTGAAGAAGACGCTGAGTGGAACCAATATGCTGTCCAGGTAAAGAATCAGAGAGACAGCCATTTGATTATCTTAGCCAAGAGTACGATGATTCAGCCACGAAACTGGCGAGCTTTTGATTCATGTCACGTTAAATAGATGCTGTGAGGAATTGGGAAAAGCAATTACTGTTTTCTTGATTTAGTGGGCTCGACGTGGCTTATAGATTAAAGGGACCTGAATCTAAACACATGCCACTACTGTCTACATGTATGCGATTCAATCATCTTTTTTTCTTGGGGAAGAAATATTATATGATATTGGTTGTTGCTTCCCATTGTAGTGCTTTGATGCCTTTAGTCCTATCCTATTAGACTGCCATTAAACTTTGTGTTTGTCTTGGATAATCTTCTTCGGGGATTAACCTGCTGTGGAAAAGGAAAAAAGATGAGTTTTTTATTGGTTCAGATAATGGAAATGAAGCCACGCAAGTTTTTTAGAGTGGTAAAGTGGCGTCTGACTCGATAGCCATGCAAAGCTTGAAAGTAAAGGTGCTGCCAAATTCGGTAAATCTCTCTCTCTCTCTCTCTCTCTCTCTCTCTCATGATAGTTCTACTTGGTTCATCTTTATTTGTCTATATAGGTAGATTGCTTTGCTGATCAAGACTAGGGTTCGTTAGGTCATCTCCTCGTTAGATAAGTATGAACAATATCGTATATATTTGGTTTAATAGTGCCCTTTTAGGTTTAGGTTCTTTTAGTTTATTCGTATCCAACTTCAATACTTATTTTCCATCGGTATTTGATTCGTAGAAGATTTCTTTTCAATGGAGGCTGCTACGTATTTCCCTTGATTTCTTTTATTGATGTTATAATATACACACTGAAACATTAGAGTTAGAGCTAATACCATTACCAACTATTCTCAATGCGTACAATCTCCGAAGAGCACAAAGATTACATACCAATATAAAACTGGAATCACAGGAACCTATAAATAAGGTTATACAGAATATATACGCAAAACGTTCATATGGGCATAGAAGAGCAGAAACAGAGCACAACTTTACTTGACAAGCAACTCAAAGAGCTCCATCATAGTATCCCCCGACAGTGATATGAGCTCTTGTAATGGGAATTCCACTGATCCCAGCCATAGCTTCTTTAACCTTATCGCTCGTATAGATCTGAAACGTAAGCTTATGGTTCTTCTGCAGATGTTTGCTCCTTCCATGGCCGCTGCTAAAGACTATGATGCAAAGAGTCGCAGCAGCAAATCCAAAAGAGCATATAGCCCCAATCCCAGTTAAGAAGCTTCGCTTCCATAGATTCAACAGCCCACCTTCATCATCATCGTCGTCGTCATCTTCATCCTCCTTACGAAGATCGACGATCTTTTCCTCAAAGTGAAAAGGCCCATCATAAGAGCCTTCTATCTGTGGTACGATCCTCGGAGATTCGAGTTTCATGTCGACGAATTGATGGTCGGCCTCATTCATCATCTTCTTGAAGAAAACCTGTGAAACAGAGTCTTGATCGATCGTTTCTGAGTCTTGTGGGGCCGTAATGTTGAATTCAAGAACTGGGATTGAAGATGAAGAAGAAGAATTGGGTGGTTGTTTAGATCGAAGGGTAGATGTAAAAATTGGCGCTGATTTGTTGGTGGGCAGACGAAGTAATTCGCCTGAAGAACACTTCTTGAATATATCTTCTTGCCTCCATCGTCGTGGATTTCAAGGAATCCTTCTTCGGGCAAGAGCTCCCACTCTTCAAGATCCATTTTTTTTTTCAAGTTTTGATCTTTTTCACAGAATATTTTTGTAGAGTAACATTTGGAATAAAGGGATTCATTTATTGAAGATTCATCAATCAAAATCAAGGGGTCATATTCGTAATTGGATTTTTTTATCCTTGATGTTTTTGCGTCTTTTGCACAGAGAGAGAGATGATTCAATTGTAGTTAGGTGGCTTGCTCAAAATGAGAGTTGTCTAGGGAGGGACCATACGCATCTTCGATTGGGCCACTAGATATTCGTTTACATTTCTTTTTTCTGATTTTTTGGAGAAAATATGAAGTTCAATTCAATTATTATGTAAGAGAAGTATAAATGAAATTCTTGTTTTCCTTTTTTCTTTGAAACCAACGGTGTAGATGTTGCTTGCTCGTAGTAAGATACAAAATGATGGCGAGGGAAGAAAAAGAGTGTAGAAATTGAAGAAAATAAAATGGGATAAGAAAAAACACAGTTGCCCCTTGAATGTAGTATGCACTTGTCATATATTCTAGTATTATTAGTATTGTTTTCGCATTCAGAGCATGTGCATATATAAATGTATCATATTTATTTTATTTGAGATATTTAATATAATTATAATTTCAATATAATTATCTATATTAAGTACATAAAGGAAAAATTTGATTTATTATGGAATTAAATGTAAAATAGTAATTCATTCAAGAAAATGTAAACATACTAATTTGAGAGTTAACAACATAAGAGTGAGTTATTTTTTCAGTTTATTAAGGGAATTACTATTTACCGCCCCCTTTTTCCTAGTGACCGCACCCTAAAGGGCTGAAAAAAGACGTTTATGACCTTATGTTATTTTAAATTAATTTAGAAAGGTAAAATATAATAAAAGTAAGAATTTTCTTTAAATTCCTACACGACGCAACACTTTTCAAATCACACAACACAAATTAAACAAAAAAAAACAGAGAACTTTGCCAATCGTAATGGAGCGAGGGACACGGAAGGGAAAGAGAAAGGGGTCCTGTCACGATTGGTAAGAGAAAACTGTCGTAAGTTCATTGTATTTAGATAGATTGTCGAAAACGGATCGAATTAGGCTGAAAACGGGCGATCGGATGCGAAATAGGGCGAAAACGGCACGACCAAAACGAAATTTCGGTCGGCCTAGTCGCGACCAAAACGAATTTCGGTCGTTCAAGACACGACCGAAATCAGATTTCAGTCGCAAAAGGCTCGACCGAAATATGATTTCGGTCGTGTATTGAACGACCGAAATCATACTCGTCGGTCGCCGGGGTTCCGACCGAAATCAGGTTTCGGTCGGATCTGGCTCGACCGAAATCAAGTTTCGGTCGGTTCCTCGCCGACCGAACTTGATTTCGGTCATTCCACTGTTTGGCCGAAATTTTTTTTTCGGTCATATATTTTTTTTTTTAATAAATATGTAATTGCAGGCCAAGGGGGGAAGTCCCTACTTGGAGGAGCAGCAGACCGGCCCCGGAGGCGGAGGAGGGATCTGGAGAGCGCCATACGAGAGCGGCGGAGGTTGATGCATCCGTTCGTAGGCAACGGGACGAGGAGAGGCGGCAGCGAGCTCTTGATTCTCATTCCGTATATGCGGAATACGATCCGCCATGCGGATGAGGAGGCGCCTGCGGATGACGGAGGTGCCCTACGATGCGGCGTCGTTTGAGTCATCGACGACGATGCGATACCGGTCTCCGCAGGTAATTTCATTCTCCTGATAAACTGTATTGCGATGTAGTGGTTAATATACGTAAATAAATAATATTATTTTTGGGAAATTCTTAAAAAATAAAATAGGGAGCAAGCGCTCCAGGGTCGTAGATGACGATTCGTGGAGGGTGCAGGGGCCACAGCCAGGTGGGTCCAGAAGACGGCGAGGTGATCCCTAGTTACTTGGGGCACATCGCGCCCCGCATCTGGATGGGTGAGGAGGATCGACCCCTGCTGAAGTGCGAGCAGCGTGCGTCAGTGCTTCGGTCGCTTAAGCAGTGGTACTGCCAGTTCCCCCGCAGACGCAGAGCGAGATCGATGGCACGGGGCTTAGCCACCTCACAGATGCCATGCTGGGTCACTTGGACCAGCCTCTTCTGAGCGCTTTTGTGGAGCGCTGGCACCCTGACACGAACACCTTCCACATGCCGTGGGGTGAGATGACGATCATGCTCCCACGACGTCGGAGCAGATCTGCGTATCCCGATAGAGGGCGAGACGGTATCGGGCACCCCGGACAGCGGCGACCAGCAGATCGCGGCGAGGGAGATCATGGGGGTTAACGCAGACGCGCTGCGGGGATTATGGAGAGGCGGTGCGGTCGCGACGAAAGACGTGATGAGCAGAGGATGCGGTCTGGAAATAGGCGGCGGGGTTCAGGCAATCGCCTGGCTGTGGATTCTACTGGGGTCGACGCTGTTCGTCGACAAGAGCGGGAACCGGGTGAAGCCCGACATCATGCACGAGTTCTATCGACGCTGCCAGTTGCCAGCGGCCACCGTGGGGGTCGGCCGCTCTTGCTTACCTCTATCGCCAGCTTGGCCTCGCAAGCCGAGCGGATTCAAGGGGTTTAGCTGGGTGCCTGTCGTTATTACAGGCGTGGATCTACGAGTACTTCCCGTGCTTTCGCCCACACCGTCTACCCATCATGTGGAGGCCTGCGACGCACGATCACGCATGTGGTCCGTGTCTCAGTACGAGCGGACGGGCCACCGGATGATTGAGATCCGCCGTCAGCTAGACATGATGACTGCGAGCGAGGTATATTAAGTGATTATATTCTATATTCACGACGATATATACAAATTTGCAAAATGTTATCAGGTTGCTGGTTGCCCTACGGCCCGATCCAGCGGCGCACCACATGAGGACTATTTTCGTAGGCTGGGGTACGATATTATCGCGACATTGTTGAGCCCTATGTGCCCTCGAGAGTGTTGCGCCAGTTGGGTTACGTGCAGCACATCCCGCCGCGATGAGTCCGCCACAGAAGGCGTACATGCCAAGCAGACACCGAAATGGTATAAGGTGCACCATTTGGCGACGCAGCAGAATTTGCTTGGCGTCAGTTCCCGTACGTGTACATTCTCAAACTATCGTACATCAGCGCGGCGACTGCAGATTACCTTGGCGAGGCCGGACAAGGGTACATGGACTGGTATGAGCGACATTCTCATCCTCGTCTGTTATCGTCGGAGTCGGGATCCTCTTCGGGCGGCATACCCCCGCGCAGCCACTCAGACTACGTACGTAATATTAAGTGATTCAGTCTTTGTATGTATAATCAATTTTTATATTTATCAATTCTGTGTACAGTGGGTACAGCTCGATGTATGCATTGAGCACCGAGATGCTATCTACGCTGCAGCTCCACGACGAGGAGCAGACGGAGCGCTACAGAGACAAGCTGGACGAAATGAACGACCGCTGGCGCAATGCTCCATGATCTGCTTTTATTTGTCGTTGTCCTTAGTGTGTGTACGAACACGTACTATTTTATTTATATTAATAAAATAATGTAATAGTATAAAATAATAACATATAAAAATAATTAAATATAAAAAAATACAAAA